>CM019823.1:109113845-109133569 GCA_009763385.1 Coix lacryma-jobi var. lacryma-jobi
GAGGAGTAGTAGAGGAGAGTAGTAGGGAGAGAGTAGTAGGAGAGGAGTAGTAGGGAGAGGAGTGTAGAGAGAGTAGAGGGAGAGAGTAGTAGGGAGAGGAGTAGTAGTAGGGAGAGGAGTAGTAGGGAGAGAGAGTAGTAGTAGGGAGAGGATAGTAGGGAGAGGAGTAGTAGGGAGATGAGTAGTAGGGAGAGTAGTACAGTAGTATATATAGAGTAGTAATGAAGCACTAGTATAAAGTAGTAGTAGAGAGTAGGGCATTTGCATAGTGTAAAAAACTTAGTACAATGCATCATAAGTAGTGGCAAATGCATAGTGTAAAAAATCATCAAATTGCATCATAGGCAGGAAATAGAACACTGGAATAGGGGAGAGTGGAGTAGGCAAAGATCAGAGAGTAGCAGAGAGTAGTAGTACAGGGAGAGATCAGGCAAAGATCTTTATGGACTGAAACAGTTATCTTTCAGTCCATGTTTCAGTCCATGTTGAGTTATGTTTGAGCCCAAAGCATAAAAACATAGCAGAGAGTAGTAGTATAGGGAGAGAGGAGTTAGGGAGAGCAGAAACAAAAATGGACTGAAACATGGATTGAAACATGGACTGAAACATAACTGAAACATAACTGAAACATGGACTGAAACATGGATTGAAACATGGACTGAAACATAACTGAAACATAACTGAAACATGGACTAAAACATGGATTGAACATGGACTGAAACATAACTAAAACATAACTGAAACATGGACTGAAACATAACTGAAACATAACTGGACTGACAATGATATAAGGAATAAGCCATAACATCCAGAGATAACTGAAACATGTGGACTGAAAGTGCTAGCTGAATATCAGGGGCATAACAAAACTGAGTTCAACAAACTGAGTAATGCATCAGGGGCATAACAAACTGAGTTCATATATGCCCATCATTCTCAAGTGCATGAAAGTGCTAGCTGAATATCAGGGGCATAACAAACTGAGTTCATATATGCCCATAATTCGGCAAAACAAACTGAGTAATGCATCAGGGGCATAACAAACTGAATATCTTCTCAAGTGCTAGCTGTAGCATGAAAGTGAGTAGTGACACTACAGATAATGCATCAAGTTAATTTAACCATTAGTGAGCATCAGGGGCATAACAAACTGAGTTCATATATGCCCAGACCCAATGCAAAGATAGAACAACAGATGCACTAATGATAGCAGGGTTTGATCCATATATAAGCATGAAGAAAATCTATTTATCTTTGAATCAAATGTAACTTCATATCAGAGTATATATCCAAATGTAACTGCATATCAGAGTATATATATATCAAATGTAACTGCATATCATAGTATATCAATTGTAACTGCATATCAGAGTATATATCAAATGTAACTGCAACATACTGGATCATGCCTCAAATGAACCCTAGCAGATAAAACCCGGTGGGGAAGGAGATGTAGATGGAGGTGGACTTACCTGTGACGATGTAGATGACCAGGCGGGGAAGGCCCTCGTCCTCGCGGTCGGAGGCTGCGCCGGCGGTGGGGAGGGGCCTCCGCCCCGCGGTCGGAGGCTACGACGGCGGCGGGGAAGGCCTCGGCCTCGCAGTCAGAGGCAGCGATGGGGAAGCGCACAGTCCTCGGCCTCGCGGTCAGAGACAGCGAAGGGGTCCGGCTAGGGCACGGGTGCACAGGAGGATGGGCGAGAGTGGAGGAGGGCTCCGGCTGCGTAGTCTGGAGGAGGACGGGCGTAGAGCGGAGGAGGACGGGCGCGGAGGAGAGGAGGACGGTCGGCAATGGCGACGGCGGAGCCCAACAATGGCGACGACGGTGGGCCGGGAGATTTTGGGCAGCCCTTCGGGGTCAGAGCAAACCAAGTGAAGGACTCGGCCACTTTGGCCGTTAGGTTGACCTTATATAGGGTTCAATTTACCGAAGCAGGCATCGTAAGTGCCCGCTGCAGTAAATATTAACCGCAGCAGGCATCTTAAGAGCCCACTTTGGTTAATTATTAACCACAGCGGGCACTTAAGATGCCCGCTGCGGTTAATAGGTACTACCGCAGCGGGCACTTACGATGCCCGCTGCGGTTATTCAAAGAAGTTATTAATAAAAAATTTATTAATAACTTTTCATAAGTTCACTTTTTCATATTATTACAGCATGGGTACATTAACTTATTATTAAAAATAAAAACTTATTAATACAAACTTTTATTAATAACTTTTCATAAGTTCACTTTTTCGTATTATTACAGCATGATGTGTGTCATATATATATATACATCTTATTTTGGTGTTGGTGCTTTCACGGACCGCTTCTCACCATCAGGACGGGCCCAGGGCTTCATACCGCTCTTGTTGCAACGGTCCTCGACGGCCTTGATCTTCTTTGCAAAATCGGTAAAAAGTTGGAGCTCTACATAGTTGTTGTATTGCTCTGGGCTTTGGACCCCATCAGCTCCAACAATCCGCTGCTTTCCTGACACGGCCACATGCCTCTTTGGGTCCTCTGGATAGATATAGTAGGCCACTTGCGCGACATTGGTTGCAAGTACCCATTGGTCATCTTTGTACCCGATACTTTTGAGGTTCACGGTGGTTAGCCCGAACTGTCGACCGTGACCGCTTTGGGTTTACCCAGTGGCACCGGAAGACAGTTACGCATAGGTCCTTGCCATAGTCAAGTTCCCATATTTCTTCGATCTGGCCATAGTATTGCGTCCTCGTGTTTGTGGCCTCGTCGACGCCCTCATATCGAACAACGCAGTTCTGTGTCGCGCTCTTCTTGTCCTTCTCTTTCGTGTGGAACCTGTACCCCTTCACATCGTACCCTTGCCACATCGTGATTTGGCTTGACGGGCCTTGCAGAAGCTTCTGCACGGTCTCCGTATCTTCATCATCAGTGCATCTTTCTAGGGGTACGTGTTGCTCTTTGAGCCAATCTATGAAACTGTTCATGTCCTCATTCTGGACCCATGCCTCTATGCGTTGTCCGTCATTAGCGGCGCGGATCTCTTCTATGTGTCTCTTGACATATTTCTCCATGCTCACCAACTGATGAAGGATGTTGTAATGAGCTTGTTCAATCTCCTTGTATGGTATATCCGTGCGAACTTTTTTGGCCCATGCACCCCATGCCCGCGGTTCTGCCCTCGTGCTGATGGACAGGCAACCCAATCGCCCTCCCATCTTTTATGTACCTCATACACCAGTTCACTGCCTCTTCGGTTGTGTATGCCTCGATCATAGAGCCCTCCGGGTGAGCACGGTTATGAACATATCTGTTGAGGGTGGACATGAACCGCTCATACGTCCACATCTCGTGTTGGTACACGGGGCCTAGTTGCTCGATCTGATCCACCATGTGCATCATTAGGTGTACCATAATATCAAAATATGATAGGGGAAAGCACATCTCAAGCTGGCAAAGGGTCTCCGCGATGAAGTCCTTAAGGGCAGGGAGGTCAGCCTTACCGATGACCTTCTGCGTGATGCGGTTAAAGAAGTATGATATCCGAGTGACCACCATCTTCATGTACTCTGGACCGATAACCCTTATCACAATTGGAAGGAACACCGTCAGCATGATGTGGCAGTCATGTGCGTTGTAGCCAGTCAATGTGAGGTCTTTCAAGGAGACGAGGCTTTTAATGTTGGAAGAGAAACCGGTAGGCACCTTGATACCACTGAGAAGGTTGAGGATAGCAGTCTTCTCACCATGCCTTAGGTTGTAGGCCGCACCTGGAAGATCGACTTTACCATTATGAGGTGACCCAGGGTGAAGGTCCTGCCTGATGCCCTGGTTGAGAAGATCCGTCCGTGACTTCAGACCATCCTTTGTCTTTCCCGGGATGTCCAGCAGGACACTGATCGTGCTATCAAAGACGTTCTTCTCGAGATGCATACAGTCGATGGCATGGGGTGTTTTCAGTGTCTTCCAATATGACAGGTACTCGAAGAAAATCGACCTCTTCTTGAAAGGAACAGAGGGGACCTGTGACGCTTCCTCCGTCGTGTCTCGCTTTCGCTTCCTCGTTTGTTTTGTCCCCTCCTCTAGTGGCTTCTTCTTCTTCCCAAACTCGATCTGATCAATACCCTTCACCATCTCATAGACCTTTGGCCCCCAACTAGTCTGCGCCGGTGGTTCACCCTGTGGCTCGCCCTGATCATCGAACAATTGATTCATGACACTTCTTCTATATTCGTGCCTTTTCGGAAGGAACCGCCTATGCCTCATGTAGACCATCTTGTTTGATCCCTTGAGGTAAGTGTAGCATGTCTCGTCGATGCACATTACGCAGCCGGTCTTCCCTTTGATCTGCCCCGACAGTGAGAAGAGGCTGGGGAAGTCGGTGATGGTGACAAAGATGATGGCTTTTAGGGTGAACTTCTCCTTGAGGGACGCATCCACCATCTCGACCCCAACATCAAATAGCTCCTTCATTTCCTCCATTACCGGCTCCAGGAAAACATTGATATCATTGCCGGGCTGCTTCGGTCCCGAGATAAGCATGGTCAACAGAAGATACCTGCGCCTCTGACACAGATGGGGAGGTAGGTTGTAGATGGTAAGTACGACCGGCCAGGTGCTGTGGGAGCTTCTCAGCTCGCCGAACGGATTCATCCCATCGGTGCTCAGCGCGAACCGAACGTTCCTGGGATCTTTGCCAAATTGCGGGTAGGCCTTGTCGAAATCTTTCCACTGCTGGCCATCGGAGGGGTGCCGCAGCATGCCATCGTCCTTCAAGCGGTCAGCTGATGCATGCCAGGACATGAGCTTTGCGTCCTCTGGGTTCCCAAATAGCGCACGGAGGCGGTCGATCACTGGCATGTACCACACCGACAGTGCCGGACTTCTCCTCAACGTGTAACCCTCTTCTTCCTTGTACTGCTGATGAGCCGAGATGCGATTGGCTGCAACATTGCTCTTCTTGACACCCTTCTTCTTCTTCCTCTGACCACCTCGCAAGGCCTCATCGTCGTCTGCATCCACGCGACAGCCAGCATTTCTCTTGTAGCGACTGGCGCCACAGTGCAGACAGCTCGTCAAATTCTCATACTTTATGCCCCGATAAAGGATGCAGTGGTTAGGGCAGGCATCGAACTTTCTAAGCTTCATCGCCACTGGCCGGATAAGCTTCTTCGCCCGATACGTATTTGCTGGGATCTTGTTACTCGTCGGGAATGTTTTAGCAAGGTAACCTAACAGCTCATCAAAGCTAGTGTCGGACCACCCATGCCGAGCCTTCATCATCAACATGTGGAGGTTGAAACGGAGCTGTCTACCCATGCCGGACATTCCTCGACGTCCTTATATAAAGGATCAAGTGACGCCTGCTTCATCTCTCTGAAATTTTCCAGCCACTTCGGGGAGCCATACATGACGTCGTCTTCGTCAATGTGGTTGACTAAATCCTGAAACAGCTGCACATCCGCAGGGTCCTGCACCGTAGCGTCCTCAACATCTCCATCACCATCATCTGTCATATCCTGGAGTACATCTGCCTCCATAGCGATGTGGTCACGAGCACTACTGTCACTGAAGGCTGGAGCTACTGTTGCTGATGAGACGTGCGCTCCAGGATCTTGGTTCACCGTCGCCGTCGACGCTGAGCTTACTCCAGATGCCGCCCCGACACTCGGATCGAATCTCTCGCCGTGATGAGTCCACACCGTGTAATCATCCATGAAACCAAAATGAATGAAATGAGATTGCACTGTTCCTTCGTCTTTGAAGGCGGTCAGATTCTTGCAACGATGACATGGACATATGATTGTCGTCTGGTTCGATCTCTCACGGTCAGCTTTCGCAGCGGAAATAAACTTTCTCACTTCAACGATATACCGCACATCAAGTACTCTATTGATCTTATACATCCATTCCGACCGGTCCATCGTACCTGCGATCCTTAATTAATAAAACACATCATGAATCACAAAACAAAGATAAATTAGAAAAAAATAATAATTTATTATATTTATGTTAAATCTAGGGACAGAATTTATAACAACGACAAATAAAATTAATGTATCCATGATGAACTTAGAGAAACAAATACCAGTTTTCTCTCTCCTACATGAAACTAGATCTAAAAGGGAGGCTACAAAGAGAGAAAAAGAGAGGGGAAAGAGGGTGGAGATCATCTGGGTACCTCTTGTAGAGTACTTCTCCTCCAAATCAAACAAATAAACCTCAAAAACAAGTTATTTGGGACAAAAATTCGGCAAAACTTTTTCCCCCGTTTTTGGTCTAGAGGAAGAAGATGATCGGGTTCTGCTGGCGGCGGCGGTGGCTTAAATAGCAAAGAATAACCGAAGCGAGCAACGTAATGAGCCCGCTGCGGTTAATCTTATTTAACTGCAGCGGGCATGTTACGTAGCCCGCTGTGGTTAATCATTAACTGCAGCGGGCACCTTACGTTGCCCGCTTCGGTTAATGATTAACCGCAGCGGGCACTTCGGCGGCCGACCACTGCAGGCCGGCCACCGAATAACCGTGGCGGGCAAAAACTGTGCCCGCCACGGAGCCCATTTAGGCAACGCTGCGCAAGTTCTTTTTTGTAGTAGTGCCCCAAGGCTGCTAGAAGATGAAGAATAAATCTTGTAGCAGGCTTATAAAAAGGAAAATCCACTATGGTGAAAGCAGCATGTCATCCGAGCAGGTTGCCGAACGACGAGTCCGAGCACCGAGCAGTCCCCAGGTTAGCTGGTGAGCCCTCGGTGTAGCCGTCAATGAACGTCGAGGAGTCTGGCTAGCTGGTCGGCGATGAAGTCTGAGCGCCAGGTGGTGAGCACCGAGCCAAGCGACCAGGTGGTTGACGAACCCGAGTACCGAGGAGTCCACAGCTCAGCTGGTGAGCTCTCGGTGTAGCCGTCAATGAGCGTTGAAGAGTACGGCCAGCTGGTCGGCGCCGAAGTCCGAGCGCCATGCGGTGAGTACCGAGCGAAGCGACCAGCTGGTCGGCGAAGAAGTCCGAGCGCCAGGTGGTGAGCACCGAGCAAAGCGACCAGCTGGTCAGCGACGAAGTCCGAGCGCCAGGTGGTGAGCACCGAGCGAAGCGACCAGCTGGTCGGCGACGAAGTCCGAGCGCCAGGTGGTGAGCACCGAGCGAAGCGACCAGCTGGTTGGTGACGATGTCCGAGCGCCAGGTGGTCCCAAACGATGATTTTCTCGTCCATCAAGACTGGTCCAGTCCCCGAGCGTAGAGAAATAGCTCGCAGACCGAACACAGTTCCTGTAAAATAAACATGGAGATTGGTAGTACATGACATACAAATTAAATATGGAGAAAACATCAGTAGTAAAGAAATAGCATATGCCGCTCAGCGGTCAATTAGCTGGATTGAACGCTCAGCATTAAATAAAATTCCCCCGAGCAGTTTGTTTGTAACTGAGTCGCCAACCCCAGCTAGCCGATAACTCCGGAGCGTGAGGCGCGGAGCCCAGGCACGCGTAAGAGCACTAGCGTCACCGAGGAGCCGCTGCCGACCACCCGTAACGCAGAGCGCGGAGCTGCATTCACGTGTAGGGATGAGCCGGAGACAGGGCCATCTCTGGGAAGCACGAGTGTAAACGTGGCTGCTCAGGAAAACGCATATGTCATCCTCCGGATGGTATATATGGTGAAAAATAACGAAGAGCCGTTGTAAAGAATAGTGTGACCACGGAGGCACACGATGATATCTAGAGATATATGACGATCGAAGGAATATTTGATTGATGTGAGAGATAATACTTAGCTTGATAGTTGTCCGAACGGAGTAGTCGACGAGAGGCGTCGAGGACGGCGATGAGTCAACAACGAGCGGTCACCGAGGATGGCGGTGAGATGATGACGACGACATGATGGCTCGCTTCTGGCTCGTAGGTGGCTCGTCGACGGCTCGATGGTGGCTTGTCGAAGGCTCGACGGTGGCTCGACGACTCGCTTTTGGCTCATAGGCTTGCTTTTGGCTCGTAGGCTCGCGGGTGGCTCGTTGGCTCGTCGATGGCTCGTCGACGACGTGATGGCTCGCTTCTGGCTCGTAGATGATCAGAGCGAGTGCAGGGCTCGGGTCGTCGAGCAGCTTCTCGTAATCCTCGTTGTAGTTGATCAGCCAAGCCAACAATGTCTTCTCGTCGACGGTGATGGAGTTGTCTAGCACTCGATCTTTCTTCCCGGTCGTGGTCATCATAGCGCCGCTTATTACGGCGATCATCATTGCGACCCGGTTGGAGGTCGGAGCGAGAGGTAAGAGCGGCGTTGTGCTCAGGAGATCGATCTCTGATCAGATCTACGAGAGCGAGAGTGTCGGCAATGCCTGCCATGACCCGATTGATGGATTCGATCAGATCGGTATTGTCGACACGCCGTCCCCGATAGCGGGGAAGCGTGGTCGGAGAGCCGGGGAAGATGACCTCGAAGAGATGTCGAGGCTGGTCTCGCCGACGCTGAAGTGGTGGAAGTAGATCTGTTTGGCACAGGGAAAGCTAGCACCGCCTCCACGGCCCTAGCGACGCCGTCGACGTCGGTGGTCGAGAAGAATGACCTGACGACGAACGTGAAGCCTCCGGAAGGGTCGTGGAAACGAGGAAGGAAACCATCTGAGTTGTCATGGAGTCCGTACGCACATGACCCACGGTGGGCGCCACTGTCGACGAAATATGGTCGATAGTCCACCTAGGGGTATGCCCAAGGTGGTAGATTAGAGGGGAAGGTGCACAAGACGACAACCCAGACTTTGACGCAAGGCAAAAGTAGATGAACACAGAGGTTTATCCAGGTTCAGGCCGCTAGGTTAGCGTAATACCCTACGTCCTGCGTCGAGTTGTATTGATTGGATCTGGCTTGTAGCTTATGACCTGTGACCTAGGACCTATCTTCTATCTCACCTCTTCTGTTGGAGGACCCCTGTCCCTCCTTATATATTCCGAAGGGACAGAGTTACATGGTAAGTATCCGAGTTGGTACTGTATCTAGATTACAACTGTCGTGCAGTGCATGTCGTGCGCCGCATGTCTTCATCCTATGGGCCGGACGACCCCTAGTAATGCGGCCCATGTATCATCATGTGGTACCCTGGGGTCTATATCTCCACACGGACTGTTTGCCCAACGTCGGCCTGTCCGGGCTCAGGTGGCGGACTGTCCGCCGGCCAAAAGAGCGAAACAGCAACGCTGCTAAATAGCTCCTGGACAATCCCGGACTGTCCGCGCTATCCTACGGCGGACTGTCCGCCATTCAAGCTGAAGCCACTCGACCGAGCCACGCAGCCACAAACCTGTCTGGAGCCCGATGCCAGGACTGTCCGCGGTTCACCGGCGGACTATCCGCGAACACACAGTGAAGGCAATTTTGGTCGCCCTCTCCCCAAATCTCCTCAAATTCGATTCAAATCAAATCCCTTGATCCCAAAATTGGAGAAGATGATCACGAGGTAGTGGGAAGACTATCCCCAAGAAATCATCCGCTCAAATCAACTCAATGAACGGGAAATCGAAATGGAAGGTGTATGAACGAAAAAATGCCACGAAACTTGAATCGGCCCGATCTACTTGTTCGTTAGGAGTTAGATGAATTCCTTCGGTGGAAATGATCTCCTCACAACAAAGAACAAGTTGGTTCAAGTGGATTCGAAAAAGACGCAGCGTAGAGGGAGATCGAGTGACGGAAAAAACGTGGTGAAAACGAAGAACGCGAAGAACATGTTCAAAACGCGAATCAAACCACGAATTGCAACCGTGTGGCTACCACACGAGACAATAGTGAGATTATGGTCTCACTTCCTCAAAATCTCATGCACACAGAGGTATGATTGTCTTCTTTGCGGATCTCAGTTAGCTACAACAGAGAATGGGAGAGAGGAAGCCCTAAAATGAAAATAGCAAATGACTGAGATCCAGGATGGGAGGTGGGTGTCTTCCTCTACTTATCCTAATTCTAGTTCCCACTCTACCCCTAACTAATTACAAAGCAAACCAGCTAAACCCTAGGGTTATTCTGGACCAACTCGAAGTAGATGGTGATCCAACGGCCACGCCCGCACAATAGGTAACTTCGCCTCGACGTGACATCACCGATTGCCGCCACGTGCCGCCATCGCTCTAATCGTCCTTTTCACGGACCTCGCCCCCCGGTTTTGAGGCCGAAACCTGGAAACCAGCCTTCATGTCCTCCCCCGGTTTTGAGGCCGAAACCGGGAAACCCGACGTCCATCGCCTGAGTTTTGTGGCCCAAACTCCGAAACCTGCCAGCGCCCAGGTTTTGAGGCCCAAACCTGGAAACCGTCCTCATCCGAGTTTTGTGGCCCAAACTCGAAAACCGGCCGCACCCAGGTTTTGAGGCCCAAACCTGGAAACCGTCCACCGGTGGTTTTACTGTGGCTCAACCACCAAACCGAACCGTAGAGGGGATGCACCGCCCGTGCATCCCATCCACCGACACGTGTCCCCAGGTCCTCGACCCGAGCAACACCGTGGCCCGCAAGTCTCAGATCGCCGCTGTCCTAGGCTATCAGCCACCACAGTTGATCCTTAGGCCACCGGTCCCTCAGTCCAAGCCACACGTCCGCCCTTCACCGCTCTGGGTCCATTGGCATGGCACGTCCGCCGCACGGCACGCCCATCCTTCACCACTCCCGGTCCGTCGGCACAACACGTTTCTACTTGACCTTCACCTTGCCTTCGATCACTATATCCGTGCTCGACACCTGCACAACACAAGCCAAAGAACATGCGCATCAAACCAGTTGACAATCACTCATCACTCAAGATCCGGCATACACCCATGTATCCGCACAACCTGAAAGGGTGGTCCGCTATGGAACGGAAAACCTCCAAACTGATCTACATGTCCCATTTGAGCAAAGCGATCACCACCATACTAAAAAGGTGGTCCGCTATGGGACTGAGCAGCAAAATCTCTTACACCCGGCTCATTATCGTATTGAGGACGACCGCAACCACGACGGTCATGACAACCACCCCGTGGTCTAGCTTCCTGGGGCCTAGACACCTAAGGGGGTGCACCTCCAGGTCTAGCGCCCTGCCTCTGAACTCCCCGACCTTGCACACCATGGGGAGGGTGGTGCCTGGCCTGGTTGTTCAGCTCCAACTCCTTCCTAGCGTCTCTCTTCCTCCGAAAGCAAAACTCAGCTAGGTGACCCCTCACGGTTGACAGTACTCGCACTCGAACCTCACCACTCTCTTGGGTTGTTGGTTCCTATGGTTGCGAGGGTTGTGCACTCTAGCCGACTGCTTGCCTCTCGAAAGGGGATCACTAGAGACGTCCGGAAGGGTGTCAAGTCTGTTCCTAAGATGGTTAGATTTGGAACCCACACTTGCTTGTGAGGTGGAGCCTTGGGAGGTTCATCAAGGATGCCATCCTTGGTGATAGGCTTAGGAGGCTTCAGGTGGGGTGATCTTGGTAAGCTTAGGGATAGCGGATGGCTCTTACTCGGGTTCACTCCGCTAAACTCACCGATCTTGCCAAGATACTAGTGCCCTTCCCACCTGAAGCAAAGCCTACTCCTGAGCAATCTGTTCCCTTCTTGAACTGACTGATCATCATGCCCAACTGTGGCTCACTGCATGACATCCAACTCAGGATGGACTGAAGGTATGTGTTTTCCTCCTCGATTTGCATCCTGTCATGTCGACAGTTGGCAATCTCAAGCTCCATCACCTCGCATCGCTCACATGGAGCGGATAAGGTCCTAACTGAGCTGGCCTTCATGGCTTCAACAAGCTTGGCACTAACTTCTGCCAACTCAGTTCGCAAGCCTGGACAGGACTTGCACGCACCCAACAAAGAAGACCTCACCTTCACTTCCTTCAACTCCTTCTTCAAGGAGGGGACACTCTTTGCAATCACCCACCAAGTCTAGCCTACTCTTCAGCTCATCATACACCTCAATCAAAGAGGCATACTTGGTTTGCAGGGTGGCAAAGTTTGTCATATGCATCGTGCACTCCTCACACTCTTCCGCCTCGGTCACCTTCACCTCGGACCTATCGAACTCAAGCTCCTTAAGCACCTCGTTCATCTTAGCCTTAACTCATTGCGCTCACAGATAGCACGCTTGAGTTGCTTGTCCTGACCGAGAACTATATCGACTAGAGAACCGCGTTCACCGGTGAGATGATCGACAAGAGAAGAGGATGATACCTCGGAAGCGTCATCGTCGTCATCGTCGGTGCCGGCGTCCTTGTCCTGGCACTTGCGGTCCTCTTCGTCCAAGGCCATGGTGCAGAAGCCCTTGGAGGAGTTGCCGAAGAAGCACGGTCCGTTGAAGCGTTCTTCCGTCTTGTCCTCGGACCCATCGTCTCTGGAGTCGCCGTCGGAGCTCTTCTCGCCGTCACTGATGGAGGCGATGAAGGCACACTGACCAGCGTCGAAAGCCTTCTCCACATCCTCCCTGCGAAAGCTGCCCTTCTTCTTCTTCTCGACCTTGTTCTCCGGCTTGCCCTTGCGCCTCGAGTTGCGGTTCTTGCCGGGGAAGCCCTTGTCGCGCTTGGGAGCTCTGGAAACAAATGCTGCAAGGATAGAGAGAGAGGAGGGGTGCCTTTCTTATTATAGACTAAAACAATAATCCCCTTCTACTCCTAGATACAAGAGCGAAGCGGCCCAACCCCTAGGGGTTATCCCGGTCCAACTCTGCTGTAGGTTGATCTGACGGCCACGCGCCTTCCTCATCCTTCGCTTCACCTCGACGCAAGCCTCAGGATTGCCGCCACGTGCCGTCCTGTCGACCGCCGCGCCTTCCTCGTGGATAGTTTCGCCGCCGTGTCATCCTCTCCACGCCGCCACGCGTCGACCGTCCTTTTGCGGACCTCCCCCCGGTTTTGAGGCTGAAAACCGGGAAAACCTGGGCCTTCCCCCGGTTTTGAGGCTGAAACCGGGAAACTTGGGCTTCGGCTGAGTTTTGTGGACCAAACTCAGAAACCCGCGAGCCCAGGTTTTGAGGCCCAAACCTAGAAACTGTCCTCGCCGAGTTTTGAGGCCCAAACTCGAAAATAGGCCACTCCGAGTTTTGAGGCCCAAACTCGGAAACCGTCAATGGTAGCTTTTTGAGGCTCAACTACCGAAGCCGCACCGTAGACGGGATGTGGTTGGCACACCCCGAGTTCCAGCACCAATGCCGGAGCATGCCCAGCCTGCACGCCGAGCACAGTGCATTCGCCTTCCTTCTCGGCCTCCCGCCAAGTGTCACGACGACATCACCTTCCTCCCGACTCGGCCGATGCACTGCACATCCCCATGTGCTCTTGCTTGCCAATGCCACGTGCCAACTACCACAGCTGGTCCTCAGGTCTCCTGGTAAGTCAGTCCAAGCCTCACGTCCGCCCTTCACCGCTCCCAGTCTGTCTGCATGACACGTCTCTACTTGACCTTCACCTCACCTTCTACCACTGTCTCCGAGCTCCACACCTGCACATCAACACAGCCAAGAGACATGTTGCCTGTTGACCGATCACTCATCACTCAGGAAGGGAGCCACAAGGGCACATATCAACCTTATGATCACAAATTCATATCAAGGGGACACGTGGCTCCATCTGGAGCATCGGACGCTGGGGCAGCGTCCGATGGTCAAGCATCAACGCGTCCGATGCCCCCGACTCTGGCCCAACGGCTAGGCCAATTTGAGTGGCCTATTTAAGGGCTTGGCCGGCTCACTTGGTTGCTCTCTTGCACATTCAGTGTCCTAAGCATACTAGTGAGCTTTGGCAAGCCTCCCAACTCATCTCCCAAGTTGATTTGATCAAACCAAGTGAGATTGAGTGATCTAGTGCGGTTATTTGAAAGAGTTCAATCTAGTGGCACTAGTTCTCCGCATCGGCTTTGAGTTTCTTGTTACTCTTGGCATTTGTCGGTGCCTAGACGGCTTGGAGGCATTGTGGTTGTTGGCAAGAGAAGGAGATTGTTCTTGGCCACCACCGATCGTGATTGTGAGGGGTTTTGGAGCTTCACCTCGCCGGAGCGGCAAGAGGCATCCTTAGTGGATTGCTCGTGTCATTGAGCTACCTCACTAGCGGTAGATTCTTGTGGCGCTTTTTGTGAGCTTGGCTTTGTGCCGATTAGCCACCGGGTCACCTAGTGTTGGTCGACACAACGGGGAGTAGCGTGCCGGCAAGCACGTGAACCTTGGGATAAATCTTGGTGTCCCATGTGTTTATTGTGATTGTGCATTCTTCTTGGTGATTGGCTTCACGAGTGGATTTGACCGGTGATTGGCTCTCTACTAGGCGATCCCGAAGGCTCAGTGAAACCACCTCTATCTAGCTCATTTACTTTGTATATTTACCTTGAGCTATTTCATTTGTGTAGATACTATTACTTGTCATATATCCTTTGTCATATACCTTGTGTTACTAGTTGTGATTAGTTTACATAGTTCATCCTTTGCTCACACTTGGTTATCTTAGACCGTCTTGATCATAGTTGTGCTAGAGCTAGTTTATTTATTCCGCATTAGTTTGTAGCTCTAATTGCTTGTGTGCCACAGTTATGTTAGGTAGAATTGTTGGATAGGTGGCTTGCAATACACTATTAGGCTAGCGCAAAAAGCTTCGCCATTTGTTATACTAATAGTTTGCCTAATTTATTTTGTAGATTTTTAATTAGGCTATTCACCCCCCTCTAGCCAATTCGGACCTTTCAAGTGGTATCAGAGCCGTGGTCACCGTTTGTTTGAGGCTTAACATCCTTCGATGTTAAAATGACTCAAATCAACTACATGGGGAAGCCACCACATTTTGATGGCACCAACTTCGATTGTTGGAAGAGGAAGATGTGTGCATTCACAAGAGGAATGGATAGAAAGATTTGGGATGTAATTGAGCATGACTTTGCAGTGATTGACACCGCCGATCCAACTCCAAGAGAAGAAGAGAAGCTTCAATGGAATGATGTGGCAATCAACTTGTTCTATGAAGCATTTGACACAAAGGTGTTTGAGCAAATCAAGGACCTTGAAAGAGCAAGTGAAATATGGGAGAGATTGGAGGAGACTTATGAGGGCACCAAAGCGGTCAAGGGCGCCAAGCTATACATTCTCAAGGACAAGCTTGCTACCTTCAAGATGCAAGATGATGAGAGCATACCAGAGATATTTCACCGGTTGCAAGTTATTATCAATGACTTGAAGGCTTTGGGAGAAAGGTGGAGGACAAGGACTTTTCTCACAAGTTCTTGAGGTGCTTACCACCAAGGTTTGACACCTTGGTAACTATCCTTGTGAGGGAAGGATTGGATACGGTAACCCCAAACCAAGTACTAGGTGATGTGGTCACTCAAGACACATACCGTGTGGAACGGGATGGGGGAGCCCAAGAGGATGAAAAGAAGAAGAAGACCATGGCATTCAAAGCTTCATTCTCCAAGAACTAGAGCAAGGGCAAAGCAAAGAAGGAGGAAAGTGATGATGAAGCAAGCCCAAGTGGTTGTGAGATAGATGATAAAGAAATGGCCCTCTTTGTGAAAAGGTTTGGCAAGTTCATGAAGAAGAAGGGCTAATGAGCAAGAAAGAGAAGAGATACAACCAAGAGCACATGTCAAAGGTGCTATAGATGCAAGATCAAGGATCACTTCATTGTGGATTGTCCATATTCTAGTGATGAAGATGACGATGACAGAAGAACAAGAAGAAGAAAGACAAGAAAGAAAGAAAAGAAAAGAAAGAGAAGAAGAAAGAGAAGAAGAAGGGTGGTTCCTATGTTGTGACATGGGATAGTGATGCTTCCTCAAGTGATGATGATGATTCTAGTGATGATGAGAGGAAGACCACCAAGAAGGCTATGGCTAGTCTTGCTATCTCAAGCAAGCCTTCTATCTTCAACACTCCATCGACATGCTTCATGGCTAAGGCCACTAAGGTATCATCCGATGAGAGTGAAAGTGAGAGTGATAGTGATGATGATGAGGAGTACTCAAAGGAGGACCTCATGAGCATGCTACAAGATGCTCATTCTTACATTGAGCCTAAGAGGAAGGAGTGCAAAGAATTGTGTAAGGCCAACAAGGCTCTTGAGCAATCCTTTGATGAGCTCAAGTCTACTCATGAGAGGCTAGAGGAAGCCCATGAGAAGCTTGACCAAGCTCACACTAGTCTTAAGGAAGCCCACTCCTGCCTCCTTAATCAAAGTAAGATTGAGGATGTTGTAGAGACATGCAATATAGGAGTAACATGTGATATTCTTGATGAATCTTTTTATGATCCTATTATTGTTGCTCCCACCAATGCATCATCATCATCTAGCTCAACTAAAATGCCTACTTCTACTACATGTGATTCATCATTAGTGGTAGAAAATGAGAACCTTAAGAACAAGGTGTATGAGCTCACTCATGCTTTAGGCAATGCCTATGGTGGAGATGCCCGCTTGCTTAAGTGCTTGGGTAGCCAAAGATGTCCACTCAACAAGGAGGGACTTGGCTATACCCCCAAGAAGGGCAAGGCCGCTTTTCCTCCTCACAAGACTAGTTTTGTGAAGAGCAATGGTCGGTATTCCTATAATTTCAAGCAATCCGGGAACATAGAGCAAAATTGCTTTAACAAGAACAAGAACAAGAACAATGTTCATATTTCATCTATTAGCCTTGATTCTTGTTATATGCTTACAAAGGGGACTAATGGTGTGAAGGCTAAGTACATTGGTGCACCCTTGGTTGGCCCAAAGAAGAAGGCGATTTGGGTGACCAAGAGCTTGGTAACTAACCTTGGAGGACCCAAAAAGATTTGGGTACCTAAAAATAATTGATCTCTTTGTAGGTGAATTATAAAGCGGGAGGAAGGCATTGGGTGCTTCATAGTGGGTGCACTCAACACATGACCGGAGATGGAAGAATGTTCAAATCAATCAACACTAGTGGCAATGATCATGCGGATGCTATCACATTTTGTGACAACAAGAAAGGCAAGGTCAAAGGCTTGGGCAAGATTGCAAAAGCGAGCGAATAAACTTTCTATGCCCGTAGAGACGGGTTTTGACTTGAGTGGTTCCCTCATGAAAGCGCATGAGAGTCGCCCAAATCTGCCGAGCCGTGGTGAGGTGAGAAACGCGACCAAACTCAGTGATGCTCAAATACAAGAAAAGAGCATTACGGGCTCGGCTATTGACATCATGCTCATTGATCTGCTGTTGAGTCACACGAGCAGCCAAGACCACGTAATCTGCAGAGTTGCAAATCTCCCAAACCGAAGCACTCGCACTCTGAAGATAGGCCGACATACGTATCTTCCAATACGTATAGTTTGTCCCATCAAAGAACGGCGGTTTGCCCATGTCGCGATCCATATCCCCTTCTGTGGATTTGGAACCGGCTAAGGTGGAAGATCCTTAACCCACTATGATACCAATTGAAGGACCGAAGGTGCTACACAAAGGCGACCAGAGGGGGGGTGAATGGGAACTTCAAATTTCTTTTCAGAAACTTATAGCCATTGTCCCAAGAATCAAACCCAAGAGCAAACCTAGAGCTTGATAGTGTCCACGACCCTAGATGTAGGGTGGATGCTTCCAAGAAGCACAAGGAGACACTACACAACTTTAGTAACCCAACGCAAAAACCCTAAACCAATTTTGAAGTCGAACGATCAAACTGTGGACAAGACAGCGCAGAATTCACTGCATCGGACGCTGGCAGCGTCCGATGTGAATCTGGCGGACGCGTCCGATGTAAAATAGGCAGAGAAAAAACCTTACTACATAGCCATCAAACGCTGTTATAGTGATAGCTCAGCGTCCGATGCTCAGGCCTCGGAGCGTCCGATGACAACGGAGCGTCTGATGCCCAACGTTTGATGTTCACTCAAAAATGCAGTTCTTCGACACATGACACCGGAGCGTCCGATGTGATGAATTCCGCGTCCGATGCCCCCGTGCCCAGCGTCTGATGTCCCCAAAACTGTGTAGTTCTTCCACGGAATCAACCCGATCTCCTCCGAACCAAAAGCTCTAAAGTTGAGACTTGGTATAAGGAGTTCCAAGGATGTTAGTGAGCTACTCCTAGTGATATCATGGCTCGAACCTAACTCCAAATCGGTGAATCAGAAGAATTTGGGGCAAAGGAGAGAAAAAATGATCCAAAATGAAAACCAACCGATCTACTTGTTCGTGAGTGAGGTTGAGTTGAGTTCCTTCGGTGAATGATCCCCTCACAGCAAAGAACAAGTTGGTTCAAACAGTTTTGAAAACGAGGCAAAGTAGAGAGAGATTGATCGATGGGAAAAACGTGGAGAGAGGATGAACGCAAAGAAAAACTCAAGAACGTGAATCACAACCACGAATTTCAGCCAAAAATCGTCCCCACGAGGAGACAACAGGAATTCGGTCCCGTTTCCGCAAAATCTCCAAGTACACAGAGGTATTGTGTCGGTCTGCGGATCTCAGTAGCCACAACAGACATATGGGAAGACAGGAAGCCCTAGAATGAAAATAGCAAATATCTGAGATAGTTGGAGAGGTGGGTGTCTCCCTCTACTTATCCTAAACATTATTCCCACTCTACCCTTAATGATACAGAGAGCGAAGCAGCTAAACCCTAAGGCTATTCTAGACCAGCTCAAGATAGATTTTGATCCGACGGCCACGCCCGCACACCTAGTAGCTTTGCCTCGACGTGACCTCACCCGATGCCACCACTCGTCCACCGTCCATTTTCCTGGACCTCCCCCGGTTTTGAGGCTGAAACCAGGAAACCTGTCCTCAGGCTGAGTTTTGTGGCCCAAACTCAGAAACCCTCTAGCGCCAAGGTTTTGAGGCCCAAACCTGGAAACCGTCCTCAGCCCGAGTTTTGAGGCCCAAACTCGGAAACCGGCCAGCACTCAGGTTTTGAGGCCCAAAGCTGGAAACCATACCACCGGTGGTTTTTCTGGGGCTCTACCACCAAACCGAAGCTGTAGAGGGATGCACCGCCCGTGCACCCCGTCCACCTGCAAGTCTTCACTTGTCGCTGTCCCAAGCTGTCAGACACCACAGCCGATCCTCAGGCCACTGGTCCGTCAGTCCAAGCCTCACGTCCGTCCTTCACCGCTCTGGGTCCATCGGCACGGCATGTCTCTACTTGACCTTCACCTTGCCTTCGATCACCGTCTCCGAGCTCGACACCTGCACAACATAAGCCAAAGAACATGCGCATCAAACCAGTTGACAATCACTCATCATCACAAGACCTAGAATACACCCATGTATCCGCACATTTTCCTTTCCAGTATGATAATGAATCTGGAGATTATAATCCTTGATCAGTTCAAGCCATCTTCTCTGCCTAATATTCAACTCGGGTTGAGTAAATATATACTTGAGACTTTTGTGATCCGTGTACATATTGTAGACGTTACCAAGCAGATAATGCCTCCAAATTTTCAGA
This sequence comes from Coix lacryma-jobi var. lacryma-jobi, assembly GCA_009763385.1. Taxonomy (NCBI): domain Eukaryota; kingdom Viridiplantae; phylum Streptophyta; class Magnoliopsida; order Poales; family Poaceae; genus Coix; species Coix lacryma-jobi. The sequence continues at coordinate 109,133,195 of CM019823.1, forward strand.
GCATGTAGGACTGCAGCTATTTCCAAATCATGTGTAGGGTAATTCACCTCATGTTTCCATAACTAACGAGAAGCATAATCAATCACTCTGCCTTCTTGCATCAGGACACAAACCCAAACCAATCTTTGACGTGTCACAAAAGACGTCAAAAGGCTTTTCGATGTCCGGTTCCGCCAAAATAGGAGCAGTGGTCAACAATTTCTGTAAGATTCAGAAAGCTGTTTCACACTCTTTCGGTCCAGACGAACTTTTGATTCTTCTGCAACAGACATGTCATTGGTTTCGCAATCTTGAGAAATCTAGAATAAAACGACGATAGTAACCTGCTAAAAAGAAAACTCCGAATTTCTCCAATGGAAGTCGGCGCTCCCAATC
>CM019823.1:109134069-109156805 GCA_009763385.1 Coix lacryma-jobi var. lacryma-jobi
TTATGGAATTTGGCTGTACTCCGCCTGTTGGCTAAGTATCTGGATCGTACCTGTCAACAGCGAGGAGAGGTCCTGTCCGAGCGTACGGTGAGTCATGTTGTAGTCGGGACTCAACAGTTGACACCGACCGGACAGGGTGAAAAACCGACAGAACCTGTACTTTGGGTTGTTAGAGTCCCGAGGTGCTTGTTGCTGGCGGAAAAAATGTGGGCCCATCCGTATTGGGGGCCTGCTGGCCAAGGAATGGCAAACTATTAACATCTTCGGAAAGGCTCTGGCTACGAGGAAACTTTTTGGAACGACAAAGCCGCGCCACTGGGAGTGGGAGCGATGATGGAGTAGCATGTACCCACGTGGTCGTCGTACCTGGATGGGAGTGGGTACTGTAATTCAGGGTGGTGGCGTAGGATCGGGCCCAATCTGGAGGAATCGTGGTAAGACGAGGTTGGCATAGCAAGCTTGGTGGGTAGTGGTGCTACATATGCAGTGTGATAGGGATCCTCAGATGAGATTTATTTATCCGGATTAACGTTGCTCTCGGTTATGGAGACTTGGTCACTGAATGTCACGGAGAGTGGAGTTATCAACAGGTATGTTTCGAAGGAGTAAAATGAATAATCAACGATGTGAGATGAGAAATAATGGAAAATCTTTTCAAAAATAACAACAAGGATTCAACAATGCTTTTTCTGCAAAATACTTGACTTGCTAAGCCTTACCTTGACTACCTAAGCTCTTCATTCCTGAAGTCTTCTCCCCTTCTTTAGTCGTGTAAGTTTGTTGAGTACCCCCACGTACTGGTTGTTTTACCCCTGTTGCATGTTTAGAGGTGATGTTGATCACGATATTGTCAGTGGGGCTTGATGATTGGTTGTTCTTCTTCTCAACTTAGGTCCTCCGCCCCTAAGTGGGCTATGTAATTTTTACTATTCTGCTTCCACAATACAGTCTAGGTCATGTAAAAGTAACTTATTCATGTTAATAAAGGTTATCTATCTGCTTCCGCCCTCGATGGTATTTTGTATCAATGTTGTAATGTTGTAATATTTCCAACCTTCATGATGATGTCCTGTGGTTCGTTGGATAAATTCGGGGTTCTCTCGGGGGACACCGACACAGATCTTCCTGGATGTGGTACATAGTGCACGTCATGGAGCTCCAGGGAGACGGTTGAAGTGTGCGGGTGGGCCACATTACCAGGGTCGCCACAGCACCTCTCAATATGGGTGTCGCGGAAGCTTGCAAGAAGAAGAAAGAGGAAAGAAGATTGAGAAGAGAAGCTAGAGCCAAAGCAAGAGAGATGCAGCGGGCTCTCAAAGCAAAAGAAGAAAAGGACTCAAAGAAAAGAAGAGCAAGGAGAGAAAAGGGGGGATTAGAAGAGAAGAAATGAGCCAAGAGAAGAGAAGAAAAGAAGAAGGAGGACGAAGCTCCAAGCAAGAAGAGTGTGAACTTAGTGGTGACTCAAGTAGCACCAAAGATGGAGATGATCACCTTCTACCACACACATAAGGACAACAAGAAGAAGGAGGACATGAAGAAGTTATATAAAGAAGTATCCTTTAACTATTCTTCTATGACTAACCCATGGACCGGAGGCCTCTCATTCACTGTGGCCCGCGGGCAAGTGACCTCGTTCGACAGGGGGACTAACTTTGCCAAGTGGAAGCAATTATGAAGAACCTATTTTATTGGTCTCCAGTCGGGTATTTGGGAAAAAAGATAGTGCACAATGGACTTGAAGCTCCGGTGATCCAAAGAGCCCCATCAAGATGGAATTAGAAACATCATCTAATTGCTCAAGCACTAGGGTGTTGCTTAGTGCCTGGATGGTGATGAGTACAACAAGGTCATGGGAGTTGAGGTTGCAAGGAGATTTGGGACACATTGCTATAGTCATGAAGGGGTTGACAAGTGAGGCAATCCAAGGATTTGACTGTGAATGGCTAAGCTCAATCGGTTTTGTGATTTGTGATGGTGAAGGTCCACAAGAGATGTTTGATAGACTGGATGGTGATTTGGGTAAGATTAGAGGGCGAGGTGTGGAATGAAATCAATGATCACAAGGTTGTGTGAAGATCAGGTTAGAGCATACTCACCTAGAAATGAGGACAGTTAGGACATTGAGTAGGGACAAGAAGAAGTTTGAGCAATCACACCTATGATGTGCTGGACGGATTATCACATTTGATAGCAAGAGAAGAGGCAATGAGCGAGAAGGCGCTGGAGAGTTTGCAAGCTAGCTAGATGGGATGAAATCAAGGGGATGTGGGCACTTAAGGCTAGCAAGCCAATCAAGGCAAGCAAATCAAGCAAGGCAAAATCAAAGGCAAAAGCAAGCCTTCTACAAGCATAGACCAAGCAACAAACGAAGAAAATTGAAGTTGAGGACAGCACATTCATCATTCTTGTGGAAGTGAAAGTGATGGTGAAGGATTTGAAGAAATTGGTGATATAGCTCTTTTCATGAAGGAAGCTACCGCAGGAGGCTCAAAGAAGGAAGGTACAAGTTGGAAAGAGAAGGTTTCCAAACACAAAGAAAGAAAAGAAACTTGAATACAATTGTGGGGACAGCACGATCATTTCATCGCACATCGTCCACATGAGAAGAAGGGGACAAACTTAAACAAGGCCAAGAAAGAATGCACACCAAAGGACTTACAAGAAACCAACAAGAGATACACTGGGAGCAGCTCACCATTGGGACATGAATGGGATTCAAACGCACAAACCTCAAGGAAGAGATGAGAAGATAGCAACAATAGCATTCACAAGTCTCTCCTCAACAAGACTATTCAAAACTTGTCCGATGATGATGATTGCAAACTCCCACACTTTGTCTCATGGCCAAGAAAAGAGAAGGTGAAAAGCTCACACTTCTAAAAACCTCTCTTCCACCTAGTGACATCTCTAGTATGTGAACTTCGTGATCCTTAGTGATGATGATTCTAGTGATAAGAGATAAACATGATAACGAAAATAAACAGGTTTGGACAAGAAACCAAACTCTTTTATCACTAAAAACTAATGGAGGAACTAGAATGTGTACAGCCGAGATAGCAAAACGTGAGGATGCTCTCAGCAAACAGAGGACCTCTACATTCTTGCAGGAAGCTCTTGCTAGAGAGAAGTGAGTTGGGACGTCTTGCACGAGGCTTGGCCAAAAGAAGAGCAAGATGAACATGCTTCCCTAAAGAAGGGTCCCCTATTGCAAACTCAGGGAAAAGGATTGTGGCTTCGTGAAAAGCACAAAGAAACTGAGTTGCCAATATAATCTTCTTGGGGAAAGCAAACCTCAACTCTCCTAAGCAAATGGCACCTCTATTCCCTTCCACTAGTGAAGGTGTGAAAATGCTATAATGTGATTTAAAATTATTCACTATTGTGAACATGGAGGACAGGAGAAAGGACGATAGACAAGATTGACAAAGTATCATGCAACTGGTTGGTAAGTTACCACAAGTGCTAATGAGGAAGATCAAGAGAAGGCAAGACAAGTTCCAAGATTATGGACGACGTCCTCCATAAAAGATGTGTTGGGCCGAAAAGGAAGCAAAGGGATAATGGAAGAAGGACAGTGAATGGCATGAGTGGGTGAGGTTTGAGAAGGAAGAAGGGTCAGATTGGTACAGTCAGCCTGCACACCACCGCGGCAGTGCCGCGCCATAAGGCGGCAGTGAGCGGACCACGGCAGTGCGCCCCCAGGCCGGCAGTGCCCGCGCCCCAAGAAAGGAAGGCACTAGTTTGCCTTCTGATCAGTCTCACACACCAAACACAAGCAGGGTACCCCAACCCAAAGCAAAGAATCTCAGAAACCAAAGAATCTATGGGTTGACCAAGAACAAGTAAAAAAAAAAATGTTTGCACATCAACCCAAGATAGAAGCCCCAGGAAGAGGCATGGTCATCTTGTACATTTAGGACACAACAACAGTGGGAAAAGTTGTTGCAAAGATGGTGGTGATAAAAAGAGGACAGCCGACAAGTGCAGTTGGGGTCCTAAGATACTGTGACTAACTTGCAAGGCCCCAATATCAATGGGGACCTAAACCTAGGAACTAAAACTTGTCCTGCAGGCATACTCCTCCGGTGTGGACCCAGTTGGGTGCTTGGATAGCGGATGTACAAATCATATGACTGAGCGAAAAGAAAGGAGTATGAGTATGTTTCATCATATCCCCAAGTTCAAAATGCAAGCGAAAAACATCTTTTCGTGATAACTCCAAGGGGGAATTGTTAGGTCTGGTAAAGTTGCATTACACTTGAGCATTCAATTACTAATGTCTTACATGTCCGATTCGTTGAGTTACAACTTCTATCCGTTTTCACAATTCTGTGGGAATGGGTTTCAATGCTCTTTACGTATGAGGGTGGGGACAGTCTTTAGAAGGGAGGATTCCTCTATTTGTCTTTAGGGTTGTTTGAAAGGGAAGTTACTTAGTTGATTTCAACAAAAGTGAGAGCCAAACTTGCAGCTTGTTTAGTGGCAAAATCTTCTAGATGGGTTGGTAGGGCATCGCCGACTAGCTCATGTTGGATGAGGCAACTTGGCAAAAACTCAAAAGGAAAACCACATCCCTAGGACTAACCAATGTTGATTTTGAGAAAGACATAGTATGGTGGAGCTGCCAAGACCGGAAAAACAAGTAGGAGTACCTCACCCACCAAAGAGGCTACGACACTACTACTCACCATGTGGATGTGATCCAATGACTCTTTGGGACCGGTGGCCTGCCTTGCACGGCGGTGGTAACAAACATGGTCTTGTTATGTTGATGATTTTTCGTTCACTTGGGTATTCCTTTAGCATGACAAAAGTGTAGTGCAAGAGAAGGTTGAAGATCTTAATACGAAGAGCTCAAAGGGAATTCGTTTCATATCAAGAAAAGTCGTGTGACAACGGAACCGAATCTGAAACACCCAAGTGGATGAGTTTCTTGTGAAGGAGGGCTCAAGCATGAAATTTTTCAGTTCCATACAACCCTCAACAAAATGGCGTGGTGGAGAGGAAGAATAGAACAATCAGTGACATGGCAAGGACGATGCTAGATGAGTACAATAACACCGGACATCTTTTGGGCCGAAGCCGTTAAATAACGATGCCATGGCAATCAAACCGACTATCTCTACCTCCACAAGAGACGAAAGAAGACTCCTATGAGCTGCTTCACCGGTAACAAACCAAAGGTGTCATACTTTAGAGTATTTGGTGCAAATTGTTTCATATTGAACAAAAAGCCAAAAGCGCTAAAGTTCGCCATCCAAGGTGATGAAGGTTTTCTTCTCGGTTATGGATCAAACGAGCATGTCTATGTTGTTGTTTTCAAAAAGGCTCCAGCAAGGTTGAAATAGCGATAGAACGTGACGTTGATGAAACTAACGACTCTCAAGTAGAGCAAGTTGATGGTGAAGTTGTTGTAGGCAATGGAGGAACCACCTGTGACGTAATCAAGCAATTGCCATTGGTGATTACTTAGACACAAGACCGCAGGCTACAGATCAGGATGGTCCTCAAAGTTGAAGCCCTGCGGGACTGGTGGGATACAGTCCCGGCAGTGACGGGTATGACCCCGGCAGTGCAGACCACGCAGTGCCGGGGAGAAGCCCACAGTGCCGGGAACTCCCAGGGCAAGCCGCAGCCACTCCACTATGGGAGTGAACCTACAACCATCTTCGAGCAAATGAAGAAGATTGCTGAAAGATGCAGCAGAAACCATAGATCATCCCAAGGATCAAAGCCAAACATTCAACGGGATCATCCCGTTTGACAACATTCTTGGGAGTCTTCGAAAAGGGGTAACGACGCTCTCATTGTGGCAATTTGTCAATATTACGCGTTTGTCTCCTCTTGGGACCCTCTCAAGGTAGAAGGAAGCACTGAAGATCAAGATTGGGTGATGGTGCCATGAAAAGAGGAGCTCAACAACTTTGAGCGCAATTCAAGTATGGTAACTTGTGGAACGACAAAATACCAATGTGATTGGCACTAAATGGGTATCCGCAACAAGCAAGGATGAAGAAGGTGTGGTGACAAGGAACAAGGCAAGATGGTAGATAAAGCTGCACTCAAGGAGAGGGCTTGGACTTTGAAGAAACATATGCACCGGTTGCAGGCTTGAAGCCATTCGGGATTCTCTAGCCTATGCAGCCCATCACAAACTTCAACGCATATCAAATGGAGTGAAGGTGCATTCCTCAATGGCCCCGATACAAGAGTTGGGTATGTGAGCAACCACCGGGGCTTTGCAAGATCTCAAGTTCCCCAACACGTCTTCAAAATCCATAAGGCTCTAGGGCTTTAAACAAGGCACTAGAAGCAGTGGTATGAATGGCCTTAAGGAAATTCTTGCTCAAACAAGCTTGAAATAGGACAAGCCGATCCTACTTCTTACTCATAAATTCAATGGAGATATCTTTGTGTGCCACATATATGTCGATGACATATATTTGGTCGTTACTAACAAATCCTTTGGTGATGCGTTTTAGTAGGATCTGGGACTAAGAAGATTGCGAGTCTATGATGGGTGAGCTCAAGTTCTTCCTTGTTTTCAAATCAAGCAATTAAAGGAAGGGACTTTGCTGTGCCAAACCAAGTACACCCAGATATGTTGAAGAAGTTTGACATGGTGACCGCCAAGCAATTCAAAACACCCATGCCAAACCAATGGACATTTGATTCTCAAGTGGAAGGGAAAGCCGTGGACATCAAGGTAATCGCTCCTGATCGGTTCTTTCTTTACTTATGCGAATCTAGGCCGATCGATATTATGCTTCGTGTGTGATGTGTGCTAGATTTCAAGCTAACCGAAGGTGTCACCATAGTGGCCGTTCAAGAGAATCTTGAGATAATCTAGTTCACATCCCAAAACTGGCTGTGGTATCCTAAGGCTCCAAGTTTGATCTACTTGGCTATTGGATTCCGATACGCCGGTTGCAAGGTAGAATCGAAAAAGCCACTTCGGGGCCATGTCAATTCCTTTGGACGTCCTTAGTGTCTTGGAGTTCGAAAAAAGCAAAAATTGTGTAGCCCTTTCACAGCCGAGGCCGAGTATGTTGCCGAGGATGCATGTTGATGCGCAACTACTTTGGATGAGGCAAAAACCCTTTGTGATTTCGGATGTAATTTCACCCATATTCCACTCTTGTGTTGGACAATGAAGTGCCATAAACAGCAAACAACCCAGTGAGTCACCAAGAAACCAAACTATAGACATCGACATCATTCTTGAGAGATCACGAAACAAAGGAGATATCGCACTTAGTCATGTGAGCACCGACAAACAACTACCGATATATTCACTAAGCCTCTAGAGGAAGTCAAGGTTTTTGTTGTTTGAGGAAGTGAATAAAAATATCTTGGACCGTAACATATTGAAACCTAGCATGCTTGATGATCTACTAGAAATGACTAGGTAAAAACCAATTTCAAACCTTTATATATTGTGTTTCAAAACCTTGTGAAAGAAACCTGGCTTGGAATGACCACTGTTTGAATGATTTACTTGTCACTGGTCATAAACATGCAAGTAGTACTTGCCACTCCAAGATAAGATATAGTGTTGTTGTAGAGAATAACAACCTGTCTGTAGGTACTGTCTGGCAGTGCAGGGTCAGGCTCGGAAGTGCCAGGCCCGGCAGTGCCGACTGAGGCGCGGCAGTGCCGCGACTTATCGATTCAGCTGAAGCGGTTTGTTAACGAGTTGGGCCAAGGGAAAACTTTCTACTCTACCTGGATGGCCCCCTATCTCTCCATCCATTCTTTCACCGACCAGTTGACACCCCTTCCCTCTCCTCCCTCGGGCGACTAGGAGGCGACGACGCTCCCCTCTACACCGACGTGCTCCCGGGCAACTCCGGCCTCCGGTCGTGCTGCTTCGGGGGGGGGATCTCCTTCGGTGCTGCACCGTGTCATGTCTCCAAGGGTCTCCTTCCTTCTCCTTCTTACAAGGTGAAGGTTCAAAATCCAAACCCTAAGTTTTTTCTCGATTTGTAAAATGCGCCATGGGTATTGTATTTAAGGGGTAGAAGGGTGTGTAGATGATAGGAAGTGGTAGAGATGATGGAGGTGGTGTTCTTGGCTCAGATATGGCCTGCCTGCGCGGGCTAGTGCGCGCCCTGCGCCGGGCAAGTGAGGACCATGAGCAGGGGTTTGTGTGACTCCAAGTAAAACACCGATCCATCAAAATCTATCACCTCAACTATATCTATCAGCCCTTCTGCAGTCTTCTAATTCGCCAGTTCCATGTTTTAGATTGTCAGGAGGAGGAGGGGATGAGAGAAGGGTCAAGCAGAGGATGGATCGCTCAGGGGGGGGAGGAGCAGAAGCCATCCCGTCGAGGGCTCTAGCTGCAAGAATTGATGGTTGAAGAGACTGTCATCACCGGCGTTCGTCTGCGCGGCCAGCAGATACTGGATGAGGCTCGGCCTGAGATGCAAGGGGAAGATAAGGGAAGACCTCTACCCAACACCCCAGGCACTGGCAGATGGTCAGCAAGGCCACTTGCAGCCATTACACAGAGGATGTGCAGGAGACGGACTCCTCAGGACACCAAGGACAGGCAACCTGTGTCCTATTATCAAACAGTCAGCTCGGTCAAGTCTCAGCGCCAGCAACAAACCCATAACAACCATCAAAAGGATATGGGCATGACTAACAGGTTCTGGAATGAGTTCATTCTGACTTTTATCGCTCAGTCCTGTACAATGCAAGAAGCAAAAGATTTGAATATGAAGTAGGTGATTGGGAGCATCTAGAGGCAGACTGACCGTGACATCAACGGCGTGGTTGCTGCAGTAAGGCAATGAAAACAGTATGATCGATGGGATTAGTTATAATTGGAACACCGAGAATCATCCATCAGTTCCATGCGAACGATGTGGTATGTGCAATCTGTTGAGGCGCTGCATCATTGGATGGACCGAGGGGTCGTCACTACAAGGTCACGTATGAGACCTTTAGTAGGATCATCGGTTGGGGGGCAGCGAGGATAAGAGAGTAGATAATGCATTGATGAGAGGACTTTGATAGTTTGAGATTGCTTCATGTATGAGGGACCCTGGAAGGCAGATGGGTTGGGTCATCAAGGGACTACAAGGTTTTATTACATGTTGAAACAAAATCTTCAGGGCCAAACTCGCAACCAAAAAGAGTGGGTCCCATTCTACTGTATGGGATTATGGCAGGAACATGTGGCTAGGATGGCCCCAGGGGCTCATCGCTTTTCCAATCCAGCTTTATATGGATGAGTTCAGGTTGCAGCGAGGATGCTAGGAAGGCAGTTCTCTATGCCCCCTACATAATGTTTGATTGGGTGGTTTCCGGCTATACTTTGCTAAGGATGGGTTTGATGAGCCGTTACCGGTGCAGAGAAAGAAGAGAGGAGCTAGCAGCAGGGGCAGCAGCAGCTGACAGGCCAGGAGCTCCCGCCCTCCTATCAGAGGAAGAAGAAAGCGCAAGTTGCCAAATGGATCAGGTCATCTTCTCTACTTGCACATACGCAGCAGACAGCTCACCAGGCAATCGTTGAGCAGCGAGCAGAGCGAGGAGGGGGTCGTTCGCCGTTACCTCCACCACGCTATCCACTCACTTTCGACTCTCCAGTCTCGACTCAGAGACATGACTCAGATGGCGATGAGGAAGCAGAGAGATAGTGTCGGTGCCACCCGTAGTTCTTCACGTGCCTCGACCTCGACCGCTACCACCAGTTCCACTCACGTCAGGGGAAGGCTCGTGGTAGCGTCCAACGACGAAGATGACGAAGTGATGATGAGGAGGAGGAAGAAGGAAAGTTCAGTGTGGGACAAGAGAGCTTCGGTGATGAGTGAGTGTTTGGACACTCTTCTCTTCTCTACTTCTCTCTTTTGGTGACTTGTTGCAAAGGGGGAGATTAGGTGAAGAGAAGGGGGTACAAACTTTCTTTCTGTATGTCTCCTCGTGTTAGTGGTTGGGAGGGAGTTTGTTTCGTTACAAAACTCCTATGTTGTTAATACTACTCTATGGTACTACTTCTTAGGCTGGATGTGGACCTGTACTTTTACCTGCTTTATCTAGCCATGTGTTATTCTTGTTCATTTTGTTATTGATTATGCTTTGTGGCTTGGTGGTAATCGCCTTCGTTTTGATGTCTGTAGCCTGAGCGGCAGTGACCGCTCCAGGGCCGGCAAGTGCCGGGCTCCGCAGTGCCGCGCCCAGAGCGGCAGTGCCACTTGGCAGTAAGGACAACAAACACCTCATGATGTGCTTAACCTGTCATTCGCATCACGTATTTACATCTTGACACAGTTTGTTAGGCACCCCAACAAAAAGCTAATAGATGTGAAAACTGACAACCTACACCACACTTCTAATATGTGAATGATTGGATTTTAATGCCACATTTGAGATTTCAGCTTCATCACACATTACGGGGAAGGTTTCACACCATAGCTTCTAAATCTCAAGTATTGTACCCTTCTTTTGTAAGCTTCATTGGTTGCATCAATCACCAAAAAGGGGCGAGATTGAAGAGCAATCAAGCCCTAATGTGGGTTTTGGTGTTAAGACAAGATTGAGGACTAATGAGATTTATGAAGTTGAACAGCGGTTATGATAAGCAACGGATGGTGGATTTACGTTGGTGGACCCCTCATACTGCATTTCATCGGTTCCGGGACTCAACGGCTACAAAGAGATTTTTATTTTGAATAATTGAGTTTTAGGAATGTCGTACTATCAAGGGGGAATGCAAATTATTACTATGGCTGATGAATGTGCTCAACTAACCCAAAAGCCAATCCATGTTTCTAACCAAAGACAGCTGCATAAATTTCAAATCCAACCGTCTGATTGGTAGGCGCGGCATGAAGCTCTTGCGCGGCAGGGCCGGGGCCGCGGCACGGCCGGCTTCGACCGGCACTGCGCGACGATTGAACCGTTGGCAGGGAGGAGATATTTCTCCATCTCCCTGACACCACAACGGTATCCACGACCATAATCGTCACCTACCTCCAGACAAGCTTCTCTCTTCCCCCATTGAAGGCTCTAACCTTCCCCTCTCACAATCCTTCGATTCCATTGATTCCCAAGTGATGAGAGGCTTAAACCTTCATCAAAGAGAAGCCCTAGCTGTGATCTCTACTTCCTTAGAGACACTTGATTTGAAGGCCATAGCCGGTTGGATTTGCTTTCTATACTCTTGGTGTTCTTGGAACACCTAGCGGGAGGCGTTCACCCTAGAGCTTGCCAAACTTGTGTGGCGGCCTAGGGAGGTGGTAATCAATTGTTCAGCTTTGTATTAATTACCCCTCACATCAAGGATTGGTTCCTTGATTGAGAGAAACGATCGGTAGAGTTGCAAAGCTCATGACCTAAGTGCAACCTCAACAACGTGGATGTAGGCAAGCCTTGGTTGGGCGGAGCTGAACCACGGGGATTAAATCACTTGTCTCTTGTGCTTGCTTAGTTTCATTCCTTATATTCATGAGCTTGTGATAATTCTAGGGTTTGGCCCGATTTACTTTATCCTCTTATTGGTTGAGTAGTTGGTTCTGATGGTTCAATAGAAACTTGGTTGTAGCATTTTTATTCAATAGAATCAGTTAAGGTGTGGCTGGATTAGAATGGCAGCTGCTGTCTCCCCAATGCGCGACTAGTACTGCGCTGGGGCCGGCAGTGCCGGGGCGGGCAGTGCCCGGGCACAGGAGCGGGTAGTGCCGGGTTATCTAATTAAGTTTTGAGCTAATGATTTTTGATAGGCCTATTCACCCCCCCCCCCCCCCCTCTAGTGCACAACAGGTCCTTATAGGGAGGCCATCACCTATGCTCCGCGAAAAGCCATCAAGTCGACAAGCGCTGGCGGACTGCGTTGAATGAGTGGACCGACACCAAGCTTCACGCTAGACAAACCAATGCCGAGCTATTGGACTATGTACTTCGACGGGTCCCTAATGAAGACCGGGGGGGCGGCGCGGGCCTGCTCTTATCTCACCCCTCGGAGTTCACATGCGCTACCTACTTGCGCTTGCACTTCCCAGCCTCAAAACGTCGCTGAGTACGGAGACCCTCGTCAAAGGGCTGCGCATCGCCTCGAGCTTGGGCATGGTCCGGACGCTCGAACGTCGAGGGAACCAGCTCGTAGTCACCAGGTCATGAAAGCATCAAGCTGCATCGGAATCCCAAGATTGGAGCATACTGTGGAGAAGTGCGGCAAGATGAGAAGACAAGTTCTACGGCCTGAGCTCAACCACATCGACTCGAAAGTCAACGACGGCGCAGGACGAGCTGGATTCTAAGTTAGCATCCAGCGCCCGCTCTCTCGGGGCACGTCCCCAGAGTCTTCTCGAGGGGACCATTGTTCCAAGCCATCCGTTCAAAAATAGGCACGGGGGCTCGACCTCACCCCCACCCTCGAGTGGACACGGGGGCTCGACCTTCAACGCCACCCCTCGGAAGACGACCCCTCCTCGACATCCGTTTGACTCTGTTTGGCGATTGCAGATTGACGCACCGCTCTTCTTCATCAGGACCCCTCGACTGGCGGAACGCATCCTAGAATACCTGAAGCAGGCGTGTACCAGAGACAAGCGGGGTCCCGAAGAATCGCCGAACGGCCAAGACCTACCGTCATCTACGGCGAACAAACGAGGTTTACCGTCGAAGACCATCAGGAATTTCGGCGCTGCATCCCCGCGAGGAAAGGACACCAGGCTCCTCGACGACACATGCACTCGGGGGGCTCGGGCCCATAACGCAACACCAAGGGACTTGGCGGGGAACGCCTTCAGCCAGGGATTCTACTGGCCAACCGCCATTAGGAGACGCCAAGCGCCTAGTCCGAGCCTGCCAAGGGTGTCAGTTCTACGCCAAGGCAAACGACAAGCCCGAACACGCCATGCAAATTGATACCAGAACTGGTACGTTTGCCATCTGGGGGCTCGACCTCGTGGGTCCCCCCTCAAGATGACAAATTGAAAACGTAAAGGCAGGTGCGTGTGGCATCGATAATTCAACAGGGATGAGGCTAAGGCCTATAGGCAACCCCACCTCGAGAAGGTCGTCGAGTTCACTGCCGGCATCATGTTACGGTTTTTGGGGGTGCCGAAACGTCATCATCACGACAATCGGCACACAATTTCGGGCAAAAGTTCACCAACGTCTGTGATGACAACAACATCCGCGTGACCTGGGCCTCGCGTCGATACCCTCATTGCAACGGGCAGGTAGATAGGCGAGCCAACGGCATGCTACCCACGGGCTGAAGCCGAGGCTGTTCAAGACCCTCAGGAATTTTGGAAAGAGGCTGGGCGAATGAGCTCCCTCGGTGCTGTGGGGCCTCAGGATACGGTCGAGTCGAGCCACCGGGTTCACCCCGTTCTCTATGTCTACGGCGCCGCGGATGTCTGAGTACGGACCGGGTAGGTCCCCCCGACTCAGCCTACAAGAGCAAACCAACGACGAGAGGGCGCCAACACCAGGACCAGCTCGAGGGAGGCTCGAGAGTGGCACTCATCAACTCGTGCGCTCCCAGCAAACACTTCGGAGCTACACGACAGCATGTGCGCAAAAAGGGACCTGGCTGTGGGTGACCTCTTGCGTCGACGTCGTAAAGGTAATCGAGGGCGCCACAGCTACCCCTCCATGGGAGGGGCCGTACACCGTAGCGAGGTGCTCAAGCCAGGAACATACAAGCTCTACGACGGGTCAAGGCGGATCCTGGCGAATGCGTGGAACATATCTCAGCTAAGCCGCTTCTACCCTTAAGGGGCCCGCGAGAACTTTACATCTAGTTGGCTTGTACAAACACGTCAAAGATGAATGAACAAACTCGTGCGCGTCTTTCATTCTATTAGCAAATTAGGTAGGCTCGAACCTCCTTGATAAGGGCGAGCCTCCCTCATGGGGCGACAGGGGGGGACCCCCCAAGAATCCAGAAAAAAGCGCGGCTTTGCTTTTCAAAAATTCGACCTTATCTCGATTCGTATCTCGAGCGTACTAGCAACGTCTAAATCGTAGATACCTCGAGCCCCAGAGGCGGGGGGACATCGAGTAGACGGCACCACGGCCCCCGGCCTACGGAACCTACCTACGCTCCTCGAGGAAATCGCAAAGCGTATCGAAAGAACATTAGACCCAAGCGGTAGAAAACTCGAGTATAGCGACAAAGAGAAATGAGCGAATAAGTTTGAACAAAAACACCGCTTCTGGTAAATAAGTCATGACGCATATCTTGGCTCGACGGGCCATAAGTCATGCATGATTTTTTACAAGGGCCTCGACGCCCAAAATTTGGCAACGTTGGGCCTCAGTCTTCATCGGTTTGGGACAACTCCTCCTCAAGATCTTCCGCGAAGGGTGGGCCAGCCGACCGTACGGGCCAGGAGGAGGGGGCCACCTGCACCGCTACTGCATCGGGAAGGAAGCACGCCCTCCTCGAAGATCTTTGCGAGCGACGCCCACCGGCTTCTCCACCTTCTCTAGGATCTGTCGACGCGGCGGTCGTTCCCTATCGTCCTTCCCCTCGATCTCGAACGAAGAGCCATGGCGACGACGTTAACCGGGATAGCGGGGGAAAGCCGGAGCCAGAGCAAACGGACGCGGAGCGCATGCATTTACGACGTGGTGGTAGAAGCGCTCTTGACGCGGGTCCCGCGCGGCATGTCAAAGAAGCACAGGGCGTCGGACCAGGGCGGTCGCCTCGAGCACCGCGCCCTCAGCGAGGGCCACCGGGTCGGCACACACATGAAGCGAGCCTGTCGAGGGGATGCCGACGCGCCCGCTCCGCCACCATGGTCTCACCCCTGGAGTTGCTCACGGAGCCTGATCGTCTCGCGGAAGCTCCTCGGCGGTCTTCTCCAGATCTGCGCAACAAACTAGAAAAGAGTAAGTCCGCGGCGCGCAAGAAAATCTCGAAATCAAAAAGCAAGATAAATCTCAAGACTTACGCGGTACCTGACCGTGCAGCCAGCGCGTCAAAAGTCACTGGTGAGCCTTGGCGCGCTGATCGGGTATGCTTTGGATAGCACGTCAAGATTTGGCCCTTAAAGCTCCTAGACCAAAATTGCCGCCTGCGGCCGAGGGCCAGATTCTTCTGGACCACCTTCGGACCGAGCAGCGCTAAGGCCTCCTGGGCCCCTAATTCCGCGCTGGCTCCGCCGCAGCCAAGGCGATGGTGCCTGGGCTCTTGGCATCCTCGGCACCCTTCTCGCCGCCTCCGCTGAGAACGGGCTTGGGTGGCGGCCGCGATACGGGCTCGGCAGCCTCCTTCTTCGACGCTCACCGCGGACGAGCGGGTGTGGTCTCCCCTATTGGTGGGCGGTCATTCTCGAGCGCCTGGGTTCTCCACCTATGAGCGTCGTTGAGCAGGGCACCGCCATATGCGCGTTCCGGCCCAGCCTCAGCAGGGGAGCTCCTGGAGCTCCCCCTCGCCTCGCGAGGGCAGCTGTCACCACGCGGACTGTCCGCCTCCTCACGAAGGCACTCTCAGCCGCGCCCCGAGCGCGATCCGACATCCTTGAAGATCGTTTGCGCCTCCAGACAGAACCCCCTGTGGAGCCAACCGCTCGGCGGGGTAACAGCCGGAGCATGGAGGCCGGGGCTCGAAGCCTAGTGATGGCCGGAGGGGTGGATGCCTCCAAGTATCATCCATGACGCCGAGGGGATGGTCGTTCCTCTCCGCCTCGTTGCCCGGCCGGCACCTTGAACCTTTTCCTCCCTCACCGGTCTTCCGGCGTTCGGTCGCCCCCCGCCGGAGCCTCGAGCGCCACCTCAGGCACAGAGGCCTCGACCGAGGATTGGCCCCTTCTCCAGCTCATCCAGGAAGCTCCTCCACCATCGGCGCCTGCTCAACCAAACGGCTCCCCCTCCTCTCCTTGCTCCGCGGGGTGCGCGAGGCTCCGTCAGGTGGGGATCATGTCCAGCGGGCCGGATCGCGTTTCGGGGGGCCTCGAGGGCCGTGTATCCTCGGCCCCAGACACTAACCAGAGCGTGCCTGGCTCAGGTGACCCCCCTCGGAGACGTCGCCGTGACGGGGGATGGGTTGTCCCTCTCGGTAGGCGCCAACGGGGAGAGAGGAGGAGGAGGAGGAGGTGGGCTGGTTGTGTGCGCAGTGGAAACAGTGGCGGCGGGCTCGGCCCAAGGAAGCCGATGCCCTGACGAAAAAACAAGATAACAACGTCAGAATCGGGAAAAAGCCTCAACCCGTGGTTGACGGCTGTCGGGCTCAATAAGGACGCAGGCTGGCAATTGACTTCCCGAGCCATGGCGATGCTAGGGCCTTCCAACAGCATCGGACATTTCAGAGGAAGAAGGAGCCAGACCTCGAGGTGCTTGGTCCTCAGAAGAGCTCGAGGGTTCTTGGCACGGTTGAAACACCGCGGGGTCCGCCTCTGCGGGGGAGCGTTTTCATGAACAAACACCAGGGAACGACACACATCACTAAAGGTAAAAAGGTAAGCCTCACTACCAACGGAATTGAGAAGTTACTCACCCAAAGAGACGGCGGGGACTTCTTCCCGAGTCGACGGACACGCTACGGGGGCTTTCGAGCCTGCCCATGGCTTCGAGCCATTACCCCTGAGCGTCTCCGTATGGACTCGGATGGGGAAGCTCCGGTGCTTCCCTGGCTCGACCCGGCGGGGGGAGCTCTCCTCTGCTCTTGTCCCGGGGGACGACACGCGTCTCCTTCGAGCTGTAATTGGTGATATCTTGCGTGGGCTCCGGGAACTGCTATTTGTTTTGTTTTCATTCGGCGGGGACCTGCTCGGCCATCGTGCAGGACGGTCGCGCCCCCCCCCCCCCCCCGTGTCTGCCTCCTTCTCCCGACGACAGAGTGGGAGGGCTCCGGGGTCGCTCGCGACTCCCGTCATGAGACGACTGGGAGCTCCCCCCTCGACGGTCCTGATGGGGGCTCGACGCCCTCTCATGTTGCCGCTCTTCCGCGGGCTCGATGCCATCCTCGACGACTTTTGGCGGTCGGGCCCGGAGTCCTTCGGCGGGTTGATCGCTTCCCGAGGTCGGGCCATCTCGAGACCCCCGCCTGGGTCGACGTGGTTGTGGCCTCCTTCGCGCTATGGCGGTGGCCCCACGAGTTCGAGGCCTCTTCGCATCAGGGGGCACGTCCAGCGCGAAGCTCGACGTACCCTGAGCCTCCCTACGAGGGGACCGGCGTGGCGTTCCGCTGCTGCGCCCTCGCAACCCCTTCGCCGGGGGGATCTCAGGATATCTCCTGCACAAGGAGGAGGAGCGCCTGATATCGACGCCCCCGCGCGCCTCGGTGCATCCATCCCTTCATCGTCGCTCTCCTCCTCATGTCATCTCCTGCTCGGAGCTTATTGAGCTAAGTTTGGGGGACGCCTCTCCAGGCTGCCGGTTACGACGAGCCTTCATGAGCCTCTGATCCCGATCCACCCGATGCAAGTTCCTCTCTTCTTCACCCGGCTCGAAGCCTCGAAGCCTGAACCCTAACCCCCCCCCCCCTCCTCATTCCCCTATCTCCTTTCTCTCTCTTCTCCCATTGTTGGCGCACCAAATCCGCCGCCGGTGCCTACTCCGGCAGATCCACTTCCACCCCTCCTTCCTAAACGTCGCCACACCAGAGGAATTCTCCATAGGACGGGGCCTCGCGACGACTCGGTAATCAAAAGTGCCCGTCACCCCGCCGTCACTACCCTCGAGTATGGCGGCGTGCGCTCCCAGATCACCGAGTGCTTCCGCCTCCTCCACAGTCGCATCCGCGGCAACCACAGACCTCTGTACTAAGCGACCTTCGAGCATTCTAGCAGCAAGTGAGATCTTGGCAAGTCAACGACCCTGCCTCAGGCCTTCTCTATAGACCTATGAAAGGGGAATCCTGTCTCTGGCCTTCCTTGTCGCAACCATGGTCGAGGATCTCGCTAGGATCGCTACGGTACATTAGGATCTCACATGGATCTTGGAGCTGTAGTGGCGTTGATGGTGAGATCCTCTGTTTCTCTCTCCCTACTTTTCTCGCTCTATGAGTCTGCCCTTAATATACACTAGGGGCCTATGAAGTCAGAATGTAGCACATCATTGATACATGAACAAAAAGATTCTATAAAATTTATTAACACATGGGTCTCCCTTTGGCCCCTTTGTAGGTATAAGGTTAGGATACTGTAGCAAGGGATATGGAGTCATTTTGGCCACCGTGGAAATAAATTGTAATGTTTGGCTTCGTCGTGCACTTGGAGAGCGAGGTTATGTCCTATGCAATGTGTTCCTCGTGGCCTGAGTATGGTAATGAAAATGATAGTTATTAGAGGAAGAAAAAAATATCAATGACCCGCAACTGCCCAGCCAGACAGAAAAGTGGGTTCTCAGGTGACCTATGAGTATAATGATGAGAAATGATTGGTTATTAGAGGACGAAAAGATGTCCATGCCTGGACAGTTTGCACGTCATCGGTCATTGCAGGCAAAATATAGGACAGCCAGCTATAAATCTGTACAGCATGCTGGTCTTACAGAGGCTGCTGATGCAGGCCAAAGACTGTATCTGCCAGGGTCTTTACAACATGAGTACTTTGGGAAAGGAAATATTAAGGAGGCTCACGCTTGTGTCGACTGAAGCACTGGGAAGTAAGTAAGCTGTGACGACATTCATTTGAGTAGGAAAAATGCGGACGTCGTGTACTTCTTGAAGCAGCTGGCATGCGGAGCATCACAACATTCTTAAGTGACAGCTGATGACTGGTTATCTGGCATGGAGGAATCTATGGGCATAACCAGTGATTTGTGGAAGTTGATCATAGGGAGAACATTTTTTTTTTTGGGTGGCGGTATATGAACTAACGACGCAAAGAGGGTGGATGTAGGTATACATGTAGCAAACAGGTGAATGTAGTTAGACATTTTTGTGACTAACCCGTCATTGCGGAGAGTGTCATCTGCCCTACGCTTGCGACCTGTCGTAGAAGTAATAGATGGCTCCGGTGGCGTGCACGCTGGCAAAAAGGATAAGAAGAATCAGGATAACTGTGTAACTGCAGAGGACAACATAGGTAACCATGTTTCACATGTTGTACATGCATTGTTGGCAAAAGGAATATGAATAGCATGAGAAGAGGGAAGCATGACCGGAAGACAGCAGACCGTCAGGAAGCATCATACGCCGCCGTCGAAGTGCCTCACGATTTGTTCTTGGGGGTCTTGATGTTGTTTCTTCATGGTCCGATAAGTTGTCTGATGGCTGGTGGTTCATGTCTTGTACGAACTAAGTGTTTTTAGGTGACAGATAATCTGCATATGAAGGAATTAAGTTAAGGGTTTAGCACTAAATAACTGAATCATGAAATGAAACATGAAGATAAGTATTCTTAGGTGACAGATAATCTGCATATTCAGGTGGATGCCATTCTGTCAGGAAGAATAAAATATATTGAGCATTATGAGACAGCAGGAAGGAAGCCAGAGAAATGCAATGTTGCCTTCAACACAAAGCAAACACAGGTGGGTGGCAGGAATTTGAAAGGCTGGTATGCATGTAGGAATTGGCCTGTACTAAATCGGCATACTCATATAACTTGGAAAATTGAGAATAGAGGGGAAAAGATGGTCGAAGGCGATGATGGTGGCATAGGTCCCATGCGAGAGGGCGTAGGGGCAGCCGTTGTTGCTGCAGGGGCACGCGAGGACGAAGCGATGCAACCGAGCACAACGACGCCACCGCAGGAGCGCGCGAGGGTGAAGGCGTCGTTGTCGCGGGGCCAGACCGCCGCGGGCCAGACAGGCGGAGGCGTACCAGAGCTCCCGAGTGGCGGCCTCGCGGCGTGCAAGGACGAAGCGAAGCGACGAAGCACAGCGGTGCCGCGGGCCGCCGACGTCGTGGAGGCAGAGCAATGCCGAAGCGAAGCCCTTGGTTGCAGGAGCACGCGAGGACGAAGGCACGGGTCGGAGCACAGCGTCTCCGCAGGCGAGGGAGGCAGACCGGCGCTCTCGAGGCATGGGACAGTGTGGCAGGCAGAGGCGGACTGGCGGTCAGGCGTGCCACGCCGTCACAGGCGAGTGAGGCGGAGGTGGAGCGGCACTCCCGAGGTGTGGCGTCGTGGGTCGCCGGAGTCGCCGAGGCATGCTGCCGCGTGTGGAGCGGAGGGCGCAGGCAGGGCGCCGGCATTGCAGCCGGTGGAGGCACGGGCGTGTGGGTCGGCAGCGGCGGAGGATGGAACGCCTTTTTTTTCTTTTTCAATGTGAAGCGGCGATTTGGTGGAGAGCGCCGGCCCTGGGGATGGTTGCATGTGTAGGGCAGCTGGGTGATGCAGGCAGCGTGTCATGCATCGGGATGGTGAAGCCATGATCGAACGGTGAAGATAGCCTTACTGTGGATGAGCAGTGTTTTGTGAGGAGGAAAAGGAGGGCACTGTTGTGTTAGTATTGATCTCCCTAGTTACTGGGCCCAACGGCCCTTTTATCTAACTTGATCCGCTCCTGATCGGGGAGCCCAACCCATTAATGGTTGGAGGGCCCCTGTCACACTGCGGGATATAAAAGGGAGGTGGGGGCCAAGGCACAACGCACGAGGTTCGTCGAGCCGCCAGCCATCCCACCGACATTCCCCAACCCTAATCCGATCTAGGGTCTCGCAGCCAGTGACGGGAAGCCCCCCTCCGCCGCCGCTGCGTCGACTCCAACCGCGTGACCTTCACTGCACCGAGCGCCTCCCCACGCCGGCTTCTTCCTCCTCATCCGGACCCGCAAGAAGGAGGAGAGAGACCTATGGCGGACGCCGGATCAAGCTCCAAGCCCACCGGAGATGGTCGATTCTCTAATCCTACTGTTCTTTACTTTCACTGTCTTACACATTAAGCATTTGTTCATTCACTGTTTCACCTAATCCCGAGCCTATTAACACTAAGAGATCCGATTGGATCTAACAATGGTATCGGAGGACTAAGCCTCTCAGAAATAGATCGGGATTTCAGACTAAGAAATGATCTAAGAACCCTAAGCACTCAGATCGGGATTTCAGAATAAGAAAACACTCAGATCGGGATTTTGTTTGGCCGCCGAGCGACATGCCATGAGTTTCGTCCCGGGCCAGACTAAGTCCCGAACCCTAACCCTAAGAACTCAGAAATCCGATCCGGATCTGGATCGGGGGGGGGGGGGGGGAAGGGAAGAATCGGTTTCGCCCAAATCCCTAACCCTAAGAATCAGAAAGGGGAAGAAGTGGTTTCGCCCAAACCCTAACCCTAACCCTAAGAATCAGAAAGGTTTTTCCCTACCTGAGATGAGACGGCGTGCTCCACCGCCGTCGTGCTCGCGACCCGCGGCGTGGCACAGGAAGCCGCTGGGTTCGCCCTAAGGGTGCCGAAAACGAAACCACTCGACGGCAACGCGCTCAACCCAACGGGAGAGCGCGTGCACCGGCGAGGGGCTCCGCGGCGGCACCAGCTCCTCTCCTGCGTCGTCGTGTCCGGCGGCGGCGCCCCCCCGTTTCTTCTGCTCCGCGTAGAGAAGACGAGAGGGAGAGAGAGAGAGAGAGCAAATGAGTTTAGGGTTTGGGGGAGAGGCCGCCGGGACCGGTTTTTGTTCGCGCGACATGCGCGCCTGGCCGTCCGATGGCGATGGACGGCCAGGGTTGGCTGGGGCCAGATTTGGCCCATGCGGGCGTGAGCGCAACCGCGCTTTCCCGGCCCAGGCCCAGGTTGCGGCCTGGGTGCGGGGGAGCCTGGCCAGGGCGTGCGAAAGGCCGTCGTGGGCCGGTTTTGTTTTTTCTTTTTTTTCAGACAAGTTTTAAGTTAAAATCTCTGTAAATTTTTAAACCAACGGGATAAATTTTCAGAGAATATCAGAAAATAAGTATAAGTTTATTCAGTCACGTTTTCCGCTGCAAAGTTTATTTTTGTTCTTTAATTAAATTCGAACCAACGGGAGAATTTAATTGTTGGAACAATTATTAAATTTAGATATTCAGAAAATTTGTAATATTGTTATATTCTGACCAACGTTGATTATATCAATATTATAAATGTTTTAGTTTTCATCAGATTTATGCATTATTTTTATTTTCTGCCCAACGGTGATGTAAAAATAATGCAGAAGGAATTGTATGTTTTAATACTGACCAACGTTGTTTTAAAACATGCAATTTTTATGGATAAGATATTATTGTGTTAAAGTATCTCACTATTCTGTCAATGGTTTTCAGGAATCAACTGGATCGCTCAGATTCCACCTCTGACTGGGAACAACTATAAGAAGTGGCGTGAGCAGCTTGAGTTAGCCTTGGTCATGACGAACAATGACCTTGCTCTCTCATCACCGTGTCCCGTTGCTCCAGAGGAGCCCGTGAGAGAGGAGAATGAGGAAGATGCCGCTTTTGCGACACGCAAAAGGGATCATGCTGATAAGAGGATGTCCTATGATCTTGAGAAAAGGCAATGGGACAGTTCCAATAAGAAATGTCTCACTTTAGCTAAGGCTACTATTTCAGAGCCTATCAGAGGGTCCATCCCTGAGACACCCACCATTGCTGAGTATTTAGCTCATGTTAAGAATCAGTTCCATGCAACTACTAAGTCTCAGGCAAGTGCTCTTATCAAAGAGCTTTGCAATAAGAAATACAATGGTGGTGGCGTTAGAGACCACATACTAAGAATGAGCACCATAGCTGCTAAGCTTGAGTCCATGAAAATTAAGTTACCTGATCCTTTTGTCATTCACATGATCTTTGCCTCACTGCCAAGTGAATTTGACACTTTTAGTGTCAACTATGACATGTTGCCTGATGACTGGAACATGGACAA
>CM019823.1:109157305-109179519 GCA_009763385.1 Coix lacryma-jobi var. lacryma-jobi
GAGCCAACCGCTCGGCGGGGATAACAGCGTCGCATGGAGGCCGGGGCTCGAGCAGTAGCTGATGGCCCGAGGGGTGGCTTGTCTCCAAGCTCTCCTCCATGACGGCCGAGGGACTGGTCGTCCTCTCCGCCTCGTTCCCGGCCGGCCCCTTGAACCTCTCCT
Source organism: Coix lacryma-jobi var. lacryma-jobi (assembly GCA_009763385.1). NCBI lineage: Eukaryota > Viridiplantae > Streptophyta > Magnoliopsida > Poales > Poaceae > Coix > Coix lacryma-jobi. The sequence continues at coordinate 109,157,468 of CM019823.1, forward strand.
CCCTCACCGGGTCTTCCGGCGTCCTGTCGCCCCCCGCCGGCGCCTCGAGCGCCACCTCCGGCACAGAGCCCTCGACCGAGGATGGCCCCTTCTCCAGCTCATCCAGGAGCTCCTCCACCATCGGCGCCTGCTCCACCAACGCCTCCCCCTCCTTCTCCTGCTCCGCGGGTGCGCGAGGCTCCGTCGGTTGGGGATCCTGTCCAGCGGGCCGGCTCGCGTTGTCGGGGGCCTCGAGGGCCGTTGTCTCCTCGGCCCCAGACACTAACAGAGCCGTGCCTGTCTCAGGTGCCCCCCTCGAGACGGTCGCCGTGACGGGGGATGGAGTGGCCCTCTCGGTAGGCGCCACCGGAGGAGAAGGAGGAGGAGGAGGAGGTGGTGGTGGTGGTGCTGCAGTGGACACAGTGGCGGCGGGCTCGGCCCCAGGAGCCGCTGTCCCTGCCGAAAAACAAGATAACAACGTCAGAATCGGGAAAAAGCCTCAACCCCCGTGGTTGACGGCGTCGGCCTCACTAAGATCCGCGGTGGCCATTTGACTTTCCCGAGCCATGGCTGCTCGGGCCTTCACCAGCCAAGCGGCCCATTTCAGAGGAAGAAGGAGCCATACCTCGAGGTGCTTGGTCCTCAGCAGAGCTCGAGGTCTTGGCCCGCTTGGACACCGCGGGGTCCGCCTCCTGCCGGGAGCGCTTTCCCTGAAAAACCAGGAACGACACACATCACTAAAGGTAAAAAGGTAAAGCCTCACTACCAACGGAATTGAGAAACGTTACTCACCCAAAGCGACGGCGGGACTTCTTCCCCGAGTCGCCGGACCCGCTCGGGGGCTTCGAGCCTGCCCCATGGCTCGAGCCATGCCCCTGAGCCGTCTCCGTATGGCTCGGATGGGGGAAAGCTCCCGGTGCTTCCCATGGCTCGACCCCGGCGGGGAGCTCTCCTTCTGCTTCTTGTCCCGGGGGGACGACCGCGTCTCCTTCGAGCTGTCCTCCTTGGTGCCTCTCCTTGCGTGGGCTCCGGGAATCCAGTTTTGCAGAATAGAAATATTGCACCTATTAGTTTAATTGCATGTTTGAGGATCTGAATTCCTGCATGTTGCTCTATACTTTTGGTAGCCTCTGTCATCTCAACCATCTATGAGTTGATCTCACCTTTGAATAATATAGTAGTTGTATTGCTTTATAACTATTAACCTTTTGTGTTCATGAAAACTAATCAAATAACATGTCCAATTACATAATTGCAGCCAACAATAATATAAATTGCAAGTTTGCAACTGCGCAATTTTAGTTTTGAGTATATGCAATTTTTGTTTTGAGTATATGCAATAAATATGTTGGCATTGGACCATTTTCCTTGTCATTTTGTCTTCTTTCTATGAATTGATAGAACTTGAATGACTCCTTTTTGTGTGCTACCTGTTCATTTGCTCTTTAATCTGAGGAAATAAAAAGAACTTGAATGAACTGTTTTTTATCCTTCTCAGCCTTCATGCAGTTGAATCTTTCTATTATAATCTGTTCCTCCAGCTTGAGCAGTTTCATTTTTTTCTGGTTCATAGGTTAGTAGTAATAATTGCAGTTTGAACAAGTACTAATCGTTGTTTTTGAATTGTGCAATTTGCATATTTGTGATTTGTAAATTAGCATTTGCTTATGTACATGAGATTTATGTATTGAAGCTAATTCTTCCTTCTTTTTCAGTTTAGCTTACTTGGTTCAGTACAGAGTTCATACCAAGTTGGTTCAAGAACTAGTGTATACACATATGCAATAGAAATTGTGAATTCCGCTAGTATGATCCACAACAATTTACCAAAGAGAGGACAATAGAGTCTAAAGTTTGAAGAAGCAGAGTAGAGATGAATCCATCGCAATGGAGAACTAAAAAAAGAGAGATGGATACAACATGTTTCCAGGTTAGTAATTTCTCTCTTGTCTGATCATCTCCTCTCTTGTTGATCATCTTCTTTTGTTTTTTTTTTGAATTTTCACTAATTTTCGCCCATGCATCCAATTTCTTTTTTCCAGATCCAAAAATCACGTTGATGCTCAAGGGTGTAGTGGCAAACTTGTTATTTCATTTCACCACCTGTTCATGTAATATTTGGGTTGGTTGCCGCAATCTAGCCCAAATGAGTCTCTTTTAAGTTACCGGGTTATGATGATCCAAAAAAAAGTTACCGGGTTATGGATTTGTGTCCGTTAAGTTTTGGCGGGCCCGATAAGAGTCTGTACCAGTTAGTAGATTTATTTGCGGATCCGTTAAAGCTGACTGTATAACATAGACCACCAAGACAGATCTGGATCGTTGGATGCTCATCCAATGGCCTACAACCGTTGCCTGAAAAATTGTTAGATTTCAGGCACCTGAAATATAGCAACTCCCTATTTATTATGCTAAGACATCACCATTGTATATGATAGTTTCTATAGATGTTTTTTTTTCTGACGTGGCTATCATGAAAACCGTGTACAGTTTCTATCACTGGGACCACCAAGTATTCACTGCTTTTGAAAAATGCAACCACATGGGAGGCAATTTAATTTGAACCCTGCAGCGAGGATTTATACCGTCTATCCAGCCTAATAAGTCCTCCAGTAAACCATCCCAAAGGAGAAAATAAAGTACATACACTTAGCATTAGGCCTTGTTTAGATGCAACCGATGAGATTTTTTCTCAACTGTAGCACTTTCGTTGTTATTTGACAAACTTTGTCCAAATATGGACTATGTATACTTAAAAGATTCGTCTCGACATGTACATACTAAAAATACAATTAGTTATTTATTTTACCAACATTTAATGCTTCATGCATGCGTCCAAACATTGATGTGATGGTGATGTGATGAAGAGAGAGTGAAAAAAAGTTGATAGTTTGAGTGTATCTAAACATGGCCTTAGTATACACTTTGTCCCTTTTTACTTCTCTTGCAAATGTTTTACGTGATGTTTATAATTTGCATTAGAAGTTAGAACAGAAAGCAGAAAACTCACACAGAAGTAAATCTAAAACTTGGAAAGAAACATAAATGGATTAAGTGAGAGATGGACATAGATCAGGCGTTTGTTGCTTGTAGCTTCTTCAGTCATACTCCAATGGGAATCAGCAGGATTGATATCAACTCCATGTTTCCAGCATAGCAACCCAACAAAGAAAAAGAATGCAGGGACCCTTCTATTATTCCCATTCAGACTTGGAAGCCATCAGGGTTGTTTAAAACCCACTCGGTTCCACGCTCACCACAGCATTCGGGGATCCGTGGCTCATCCATGTGTTGACATTTGTCCTTGTCAAGTTTTTAGAAAAGTCCTCCACCTTTCCAGAAACTAACCCGCTATCCAGTCCATAGGCTAAAAACAGTGTCCATGTCTATAAATGTTTCATATAATCCCCTGATGTAAGTTTTATTCTGACTTCAAGAAGAGAAAATTTGAGTCTTAATTTGTTTTGCAGACAACCCCCTTCACCCGGCTCGAAGCCTCGAAGCCCTGAACCCTAACCCCCCCCCCCCCTCCTCATTCCCCTATCTCCTTTCTCTCTCTCTTCTCCCATTGTTGGCGCACCAAATCCGCCGCCGGTGCCTACTCCGGCAGATCCACTCCACCCTCCTTCCTAAACGTCGCACACCAGAGGATTCTCCATAGGACGGGGCCTCGCGACGACTCGGTAATCAAAGTGCCCGTCATCCCCGCCGTCACTACCCTCGAGTATGGCGGCGTGCGCTCCCAGATCACCGACGTGCTTCCGCCTCCTCCACAGTCGCATCCGCGGCAACCACAGACCTCTGTACTAAGCGACCTTCGAGCATCTAGCAGCAAGTGAGATCTTGGCAAGTCAACGACCCTGCCTCAGGCCTTCTCTATAGACCTATGAAAGGGGAATCCTGTCTCTGGCCTTCCTTGTCGCAACCATGGTCGAGGATCTCGCTAGGATCGCTACGGTACATTAGGATCTCACATGGATCTTGGAGCTGTAGTGGCGTTGATGGTGAGATCCTCTGTTTCTCTCTCCTACTTTCTCGCTCTATGAGTCTGCCCTTAATATACACTAGTGGGCCATGAAGTCAGAAATGTAGCACATCATTTGATACATTGAACAAAAAGATCTATAAAATTTATTACACATGGGTCTCCATTTGGCCCCTTTGTAGGTATAAGGTTAGGATAACTGTAGCATAGGGATATGGAGTCATTTTGGCACCGTGGAAATAAATTGTAATGTTTGGCTTCGTCGTGCACTTGGAGAGCGAGGTATGTCCTATTGCAATGTGTTCCTCGTGGCCTGAGTATGGTAATGAAAATGATTAGTTATTAGAGGAAGAAAAAAATATCAATGACCCGCAACTGCCCAGCCAGACAGAAAAAGTGGGTTCTCAGGTGACCTATGAGTATAATGATGAGAAATGATTGGTTATTAGAGGACGAAAAAGATGTCCATGACTGGACAGTTGCACGTCATCGGTCATTGCAGGCAAAATATAGGACAGCCAGCTATAAATCTGTACAGCATGCTGGTCTTACAGAGGCTGCTGATGCAGGCCAAAGACTGTATCTGCCAGGGTCTTTACAACATGAGTACTTTGGGAAAGGAAATATTAAGGAGGCTCACGCTTGTGTCGACTGAAGCACTGGGAAGTAGAAGCTGTGACGACATTCATTTGAGTAGGAAAAATGCGACGTCGTGTACTTCTTGAAGCAGCTGGCATGCGAGCATCACAACATTCTTAAGTGACAGCTGATGACTGGTTATCTGGCATGGAGGAATCTATGGCATAACCAGTGATTTGTGGAAGTTGATCATAGGGAGAACATTTTTTTTTTTGGGTGGCGGTATATGAACTAACGAAGCAAAGAGGTGGATGTAGGTATACATGTAGCAAACAGGTGAATGTAGTTAGACATTTTTGTGACTAACCGTCATTGCGGAGAGTGTCATCTGCCCTACGCTTGCGACCTGTCGTAGAAGTAATAGATGGCTCCGGTGGCGTGCACGCTGGCAAAAAGGATAAGAAGAATCAGGATAACTGTGTAACTGCAGAGGACAACATAGGTAACCATGTTTCACATGTTGTACATGCATTGTTGGCAAAAGGAATATGAATAGCATGAGAAGAGGGAAGCATGACCGGAAGACAGCAGACCGTCAGGAAGCATCATACGCCGCCGTCGAAGTGCCTCACGATTTGTTCTTGGGGGTCTTGATGTTGTTTCTTCATGGTCCGATAAGTTGTCTGATGGCTGGTGGTTCATGTTCTTGTACGAACTAAGTGTTTTTAGGTGACAGATAATCTGCATATGAAGGAATTAAGTTAAGGGTTTAGCACTAAATAACTGAATCATGAAATGAAACATGAAAGATAAGTATTCTTAGGTGACAGATAATCTGCATATTCAGGTGGATGCCATTCTGTCAGGAAGAATAAAATATATTGAGCATTATGAGACAGCAGGAAGGAAGCAGAGAAATGCAATGTTGCCTTCAACACAAAGCAAACACAGGTGGGTGGCAGGAATTTGAAAGGCTGGTATGCATGTAGGAATTGGCCTGTACTAAATCGGCATACTCATATAACTTGGAAAATTGAGAATAGAGGGGAAAAGATGGTCGAAGGCGATGATGGTGGCATAGGTCCCATGCGAGAGGGCGTAGGGGCAGCCGTTGTTGCTGCAGGGGCACGCGAGGACGAAGCGATGCAACCGAGCACAACGACGCCACCGCAGGAGCGCGCGAGGGTGAAGGCGTCGTTGTCGCGGGGCCAGACCGCCGCGGGCCAGACAGGCGGAGGCGTACCAGAGCTCCCGAGTGGCGGCCTCGCGGCGTGCAAGGACGAAGCGAAGCGACGAAGCACAGCGGTGCCGCGGGCCGCCGACGTCGTGGAGGCAGAGCAATGCCGAAGGCGAAGCCCTTGGTTGCAGGAGCACGCGAGGACGAAGGCACGGGTCGGAGCACAGCGTCTCCGCAGGCGAGGGAGGCAGACCGGCGCTCTCGAGGCATGGGACAGTGTGGCAGGCAGAGGCGGACTGGCGGTCAGGCGTGCCACGCCGTCACAGGCGAGTGAGGCGGAGGTGGAGCGGCACTCCCGAGGTGTGGCGTCGTGGGTCGCCGGAGTCGCCGAGGCATGCTGCCGCGTGTGGAGCGGAGGGCGCAGGCAGGGCGCCGGCATTGCAGCCGGTGGAGGCACGGGCGTGTGGGTCGGCAGCGGCGGAGGATGGAACGCCTTTTTTTTCTTTTTCAATGTGAAGCGGCGATTTGGTGGAGAGCGCCGGCCCTGGGGATGGTTGCATGTGTAGGGCAGCTGGGTGATGCAGGCAGCGTGTCATGCATCGGGATGGTGAAGCCATGATCGAACGGTGAAGATAGCCTTACTGTGGATGAGCAGTGTTTTGTGAGGAGGAAAAGGAGGGCACTGTTGTGTTAGTATTGATCTCCCTAGTTACTGGGCCCAACGGCCCTTTTATCTAACTTGATCCGCTCCTGATCGGGGAGCCCAACCCATTAATGGTTGGAGGGCCCCTGTCACACTGCGGGATATAAAAGGGAGGTGGGGGCCAAGGCACAACGCACGAGGTTCGTCGAGCCGCCAGCCATCCCACCGACATTCCCCAACCCTAATCCGATCTAGGGTCTCGCAGCCAGTGACGGGAAGCCCCCCTCCGCCGCCGCTGCGTCGACTCCAACCGCGTGACCTTCACTGCACCGAGCGCCTCCCCACGCCGGCTTCTTCCTCCTCATCCGGACCCGCAAGAAGGAGGAGAGAGACCTATGGCGGACGCCGGATCAAGCTCCAAGCCCACCGGAGATGGTCGATTCTCTAATCCTACTGTTCTTTACTTTCACTGTCTTACACATTAAGCATTTGTTCATTCACTGTTTCACCTAATCCCGAGCCTATTAACACTAAGAGATCCGATTGGATCTAACAATGGTATCGGAGGACTAAGCCTCTCAGAAATAGATCGGGATTTCAGACTAAGAAATGATCTAAGAACCCTAAGCACTCAGATCGGGATTTCAGAATAAGAAAACACTCAGATCGGGATTTTGTTTGGCCGCCGAGCGACATGCCATGAGTTTCGTCCCGGGCCAGACTAAGTCCCGAACCCTAACCCTAAGAACTCAGAAATCCGATCCGGATCTGGATCGGGGGGGGGGGGGGGAAGGGAAGAATCGGTTTCGCCCAAATCCCTAACCCTAAGAATCAGAAAGGGGAAGAAGTGGTTTCGCCCAAACCCTAACCCTAACCCTAAGAATCAGAAGGTTTTTCCCTACCTGAGATGAGACGGCGTGCTCCACCGCCGTCGTGCTCGCGACCCGCGGCGTGGCACAGGAAGCCGCTGGGTTCGCCCTAAGGGTGCCGAAACGAAACCACTCGACGGCAACGCGCTCAACCCAACGGGAGAGCGCGTGCACCGGCGAGGGGCTCCGCGGCGGCACCAGCTCCTCTCCTGCGTCGTCGTGTCCGGCGGCGGCGCCCCCCCGTTTCTTCTGCTCCGCGTAGAGAAGACGAGAGGGAGAGAGAGAGAGAGAGCAAATGAGTTTAGGGTTTGGGGGAGAGGCCGCCGGGACCGGTTTTTGTTCGCGCGACATGCGCGCCTGGCCGTCCGATGGCGATGGACGGCCAGGGTTGGCTGGGCCAGATTTGGCCCATGCGGGCGTGAGCGCAACCGCGCTTTCCCGGCCCAGGCCCAGGTTGCGGCCTGGGTGCGGGGGAGCCTGGCCAGGGCGTGCGAAAGGCCGTCGTGGGCCGGTTTTGTTTTTTCTTTTTTTTCAGACAAGTTTTAAGTTAAAATCTCTGTAAATTTTTAAACCAACGGGATAAATTTTCAGAGAATATCAGAAAATAAGTATAAGTTTATTCAGTCACGTTTTCCGCTGCAAAGTTTATTTTTGTTCTTTAATTAAATTCGAACCAACGGGAGAATTTAATTGTTGGAACAATTATTAAATTTAGATATTCAGAAAATTTGTAATATTGTTATATTCTGACCAACGTTGATTATATCAATATTATAAATGTTTTAGTTTTCATCAGATTTATGCATTATTTTTATTTTCTGCCCAACGGTGATGTAAAAATAATGCAGAAGGAATTGTATGTTTTAATACTGACCAACGTTGTTTTAAAACATGCAATTTTTATGGATAAGATATTATTTGTGTTAAAGTATCTCACTATTCTGTCAATGGTTTTCAGGAATCAACTGGATCGCTCAGATTCCACCTCTGACTGGGAACAACTATAAGAAGTGGCGTGAGCAGCTTGAGTTAGCCTTGGTCATGACGAACAATGACCTTGCTCTCTCATCACCGTGTCCCGTTGCTCCAGAGGAGCCCGTGAGAGAGGAGAATGAGGAAGATGCCGCTTTTGCGACACGCAAAAGGGATCATGCTGATAAGAGGATGTCCTATGATCTTGAGAAAAGGCAATGGGACAGTTCCAATAAGAAATGTCTCACTTTAGCTAAGGCTACTATTTCAGAGCCTATCAGAGGGTCCATCCCTGAGACACCCACCATTGCTGAGTATTTAGCTCATGTTAAGAATCAGTTCCATGCAACTACTAAGTCTCAGGCAAGTGCTCTTATCAAAGAGCTTTGCAATAAGAAATACAATGGTGGTGGCGTTAGAGACCACATACTAAGAATGAGCACCATAGCTGCTAAGCTTGAGTCCATGAAAATTAAGTTACCTGATCCTTTTGTCATTCACATGATCTTTGCCTCACTGCCAAGTGAATTTGACACTTTTAGTGTCAACTATGACATGTTGCCTGATGACTGGAACATGGACAAGCTCATTAGTATGTGCGTTCAAGAGGAAGAGCGCATTAAGGATTCACGTGGGGACTCTGCTCTCTATGTGAAGGATAATAAGAGAAAGTTTTTTAATAAGAATGCTAAACCACAAGGGAAACCAAAGTGGGATGGCAGCTCATCCTCTAATGCTAATGCCAAGGGAAAGGCACCTCAGTTCCAACCTCAGCCTCAGTTCCCTCCTCAGCCTCAGTTCCCAGCTCAGTCTCAGTCCCAGCAGGGAAAGAAGATCACTGTAGACAAAGATCAGTGCATGTATTGCAAGGAAAGGGGCCATTGGATGAAAGATTGTCCTGGATTCCTGAAGTTCCTGAGTAAGAATGGTGAGGATATTATTACATTTGTAGATGGATCCTTGTTTCTAAGTTATGACAAATCCACTTGGTGGGTTGATTCAGGTGCAACTACTCATGTTGCTAATTCTTTTCAGGGATTCGCTACGAGGAAGACCCTGCAAAGAGGAGAAAGAACAATTAAGGTGGCTAATGGAGTACAAGCCAACGTCCAAGCCATTGGAGACGTATCATTAGAATTAGTAAATGGTTTTGTACTTAGGCTTCATGATGTACTCTATGTTCCTTCTTTGCATCGAAACTTAATAAGTGTGTCTAAGTTAGATGATGATGGATTGGCTTGTCATTTTGGAGATGGCAAGTGTAAGATATTTTTTAATAATCAGTGTGTTGGTCTTGCCTTCCGACAGGACAAACTTTATTTGTTATCCATTTCTGAGAATGTTAATGTTATAAGTTCTGAGAATAAGATTGCTTCCTCGTCTATGAATGTAAGTAAAAAGCGAAAGAATATTCAGGTTGACTCTTCGAAATTGTGGCATTGTAGATTAGGCCACATTTCGAGGGGGAGAATGGATATATTAGTCAAAACTGAAATTCTTCCGCCATTAGAACTATCAGAATTAGACCAATGTGTTGATTGCATTAAAGGTAAGTACGTTAACAAAATTAAGAAAAATGCCAAACGCAGTGCGGGGACTTTAGAAATAATCCACACTGACATATGTGGACTGTTTCCCGTCATGAGTGTGGATGGTTATGACTCGTTTATAACATTCACTAATGACTACTCACGTTATGGCTACATCTATCCGATTAAAGAAAGATCAGAAGCTTTAGATAAGTTTAAGATATTTAAGGCAGAAGTAGAAAATCAACACAATAAGAAAATTAAGATAGTAAGATCAGATCGTGGTGGAGAATACTATGGGCGACATACCCCGTATGGTCAAGTTCTAGGACCTTTTGCAAAGTTCCTTCAGGAGCATGGCATAGTTGCTCAGTATTCAATGCCAGGAGAACCTCAGCAAAATGGAGTGGCCGAAAGAAGAAACCGTACCCTGATGGATATGGTAAGAAGCATGGTCAGTTACTCCACTTTACCGATAAGTTTGTGGATGGAGGCGTTAAAAACCGCCATTCATATCCTTAATCGTGTACCCAGTAAGTCGGTGCCTAAAACACCGTATGAGTTATGGACAGACAGAGTACCCTCACTTAAGCATCTAAGGGTGTGGGGATGTCCAGCTGAGGCTAAAGTCTTTAACCCAAATTTAGGAAAATTAGATCCTAAGACTGTTAGTTGCCATTTTATTGGCTACCCAGATAGATCAAAAGGCTACCGCTTTTATTGCCCTGACAGGCATACAAAGTTTGTAGAGACAAGACATGCTGAGTTTTTAGAACATGATGTGATCAGGGGGAGCAAGGTGGTTCAAAAAGTTAACTTAGAGGAGAAACGGGTTCACGCCCCTACTCCAATGTTTCAGGAACCATACTTCATGCTACCCTGTTGTTGCTGTGCCAACGGTGTCAAGCACTGTAGTGTCAGTGCCTGTTGTTGAGCCTCCCTTGCCGACAGGAAATCTGGAACCTGTCCTTCAGGAGCCATTAGAACCACCTGTCGTGCATGGGGAAGAACAACAACAGCCCCAAATGGCGCCAAATACTGAAAACATTAGAAGGTCACATAGAGTTAGAAGATCAGCTATCTCAGATGATTATGAAGTCTATGAGGCCGAAAGAGTTTCATATGGAGGATGATTGACCCACTACTATGAACAAGCAATGAGAAGCGAGCATCAGAAAGTGGTTAGAAGCCATGAAAGATGAGCTAAGATCCTGGATTCCACAATGTTTGGGATTAGTGGAAATTCCTAAAGGAGCCAAGACAGTAGGTGTAAGCTTATTTGTACATGGTTCTACAAACCCAAGTGAGCTCCCAAGGGAACATTGAGAGATATAAGGCGCGACTCGTGGCAAAGGGTTTTACCAAGAGGAAGGAATTGATACAATGAGACTTTTTTTCCGTCTCAGGTAGGATGCTTTTAGAATATAATGGCGTTAGTTGGCACATTATGACTTAGAGTTGCATCAAACGGATGTTAAGACGGGCATTCCTTAATGGGGATCTAGAAGAAGATGTTTACATGGCACAACCGAAAGGTTTTGTTGTGGAAGGAAAAGAAGAAGAGAAATGGGATGATGTCGCTAAGAAAGTATATTTATGGGTTTGAAACAAGCTTCGAGCAATGGTACTTGAAGTTGATAACACCATAAGCCGTTTTGGGTTTAAAGCTAATGTTGAGGCATAACTGTGTGTACACAAAGTGTTACGAATAGTAAGTTCATCTCTTGGTTCTATATGTGGACGATATTTTGCTGGCAAGCAATGATGTCGGTGTTCTAATGGAAACAAAGAAGTTCTTATCCTCACATTTGATATGAAGGACTCGGTGAGGCCTATTTTGTTCTGGTAGAGATACGTGATCGAAGCAGAGGGGGTATTAGGTTTGTACTCAGAAGCATACATAGATAAGATTCTTAGGAAAATATATTATGATAAGGCACCCGTCACCTGCCAAACCATAGTCAAGGGCGATAAGGTATGGGGAACACAGTTGTCCCAAGAATCAGAGAGAGTCGAGCAATGAGATCAGTTCCTTACGCATCGCTGTCGGAAGTTTACAATATGCTCAAATTTGTACTCCGCCCTGACATAGCCTTTGTTACGGCGTTTTACTTGGCAGATATCAGAAAAAATCCAGGCATAGAGCATGGAAATTATAAAGAAAGTCTTGCGTTATTGACAGGGCACAACAAGGCTTCATGCTAACCTATAAAGCTCAGATTCCCTTGAGATTGTAGGGTTCCAAAGATTAGATACGCGGGGGAGGACAGAAAATCACTTCGGGTATATTTTCACCCTTGCAGGTGGGGCTATATCGTGGAAAGCTCAAAACAAACTCTCGTTTACATCTCCACAATTGTATGCGGAGTTTGTGTAGCATGTTAGGAGGCCTCGGGGCAGGATGAACTGCTTAAGAATTCTTACCCGGATTAGCAAGTGGTAGGAGAAGCGTTCAGAAACCACTTAAGTCTTACTGCGATTAATAATCTGCAGTTGAATATGCTCAAAAATCGGTCAAGTGTGCTGCCAAACCATTGACATTAAAGTACTATGTGAAAAGATAAGTTTAGGGATCATTGTCATTAGCCTTGAGCATATAAGTACAGATAAAATGTTAGGGATCCGTGACAAAAGCTACACCCAACGTGTTTAGAAGACACGTAGCCGGCATGGGGTTAAGGGAAAGCCTATGATTCTGGAAACACTTAGCGGGCCCAAGTTAGAACTCGGTTTCAAATTAGAGAGATGTATGTAGCCGTCAAGTCAACGACGCTGGTTGTGACGACGGAGAGCGTCGACGCTTTCTTTATAATGGAATAGAGCATAAAGTTGAGTATTTAAGATACGAAAAGATAGATCAGTTATTAGGAGATCAAGGGGGGAGAAGTTAGTATTGATCTCCCAGTTATGGGGCCCAACGGCCTTGTATCTAACTTGATCCGCCTCCTGAGCGGGGAGCCCAACCCTATGGTTGGAGGGCCCCCGTCACACGCGGGATATAAAGGGAGGTGGGGCCAAGGCACAACGGACGAGGTTCGTCGAAGCCGCCAGCCATCCCACCGACATTCCCCCAACCCTATCCGAATCTAGGTCTCGCCCCAGCAGAGTGACGGGAAGCCCCCCTCCGCCGCGCTGCGTCGACTCCACCACGTGACATTCACTCACCGGCGCCTCCCCAAGCCGACTTCTCAATCCTCATCCGGACCCGCAAGAAGGAGAGAGAGACCTATGGCGGAAGCCGGATCAAGCTCCAAGCCCACGGAGATGGTCGTTCTCTAATAATATGTTCTTTACTTTCACGTCTTACACATTAAGCATTAGTTCATTCAAGGTTTCACCTAATCCCGAGCCTATTAACACTAAGAGATCGATTGGATCTAACATGTTGAACTACAGTGGAAGGTAACCAAAATTAAAGGTATATGTAGATTCATCCCGTTAGGCCCATGACTCCATGAGTCTGTTGCACTGCGTGGTGCCGTGGGAGCTCAATGGCCTGTGGAAGTCAACTTCATCTCCTACCTCTTTTAATGGCTCTCGTCCCCTATCTCTGCCTACCTGTGTGTTCATTTTCACTCTCTTTGCCTTTTTTTGCCTGCTACACTCCAAGCCACTCCCCTTTGTTGCCTTAATCCCATGGACAAGCACTCAACTTGTCCGTGTGGATTACTGGATCTCAGGTCTGGCAATCGATTCACACCAGGCAACCACCGGCGGATCCACACTGCGAGGAGGAAGGAACCACTCTTATCTGGATATCAGTTCGTTTGTTTCTCTTCTAGTTCGCAAGCTAGATTAGATTAGTACAACATAATACAAACAATATAAATTGATTCATATTTTCCTTTATTAGACCGTTTTGATGTTGTGCATGATAAGATATGCAACTCTTCCATTTTTAATATGAAAAACCTTTTCTTTTTTATAAAAAAAATTTCCACTAATTCAAGCTTGGAATACAGAAGTGCCTGGCAGGGGGGGGGCCCCCAGTCCAGGGTCATGGTGAGCTTCCCGATTGGTTTAAGTTGGCCAGAGTGGCTGTTTGTTGCACGATAAACTCCGCCTATGTGGGGTTGTCTATGGTGGCTAAACATAGCACGGTCCCAAGCCCTGGTAGGAGGAGGGTGTGTGATAGGCTGGGAGCCAAGTAAAAACCAGCTAACCTTATGGAGATGAAACCCAAAAGAATCCGTGGGGGCGTAACCTTTAGCGACGCGCAATGGCGGAAACGGGGCATGCGGTTTGGTCAAATGAGCAAGGGCCGGGTGTCACCCCGTGACGCGCCGTTGTCATGTTGGGCATGGTGCCCAAGTGAGCAGTGAGTGAGCAAGGATCGGTGTCGCATACTAGTGGCGGCGCCACATCGGCGCCCGGAGAGTTGTGGGTGAATGAAAAATGTGCAAGGGTATTCTCATCTGATCGGCGGGAATGCGAAGGTAAGGAAGGAAGTAGTCGAAGCCAATAGGATTCGTCTAGGCAATTGGAACGTAGGGTCCCTCACGGTGTCAGTTTAAGAGAGTTAGTTGATTAAAGCAGGTTAGATAGTCTAGAAGGGTTGTAAATATCTTGTGCGTCCAAGAGACTAAATGGAAGGGTCAGAGGCCGACGGAGGTGGACAATACTAGTTTCAAGCTTGGTATACAGGGACAACTTCACATATTAATGGAGTAGGAGTTTTGATTGACAAAAGCTGAAGGATGGAGTAGTGGAGGAGAAGAAGAACAAGAGATTAGGGATATTTTAGTGAAACTTTGCGTTAGTGAATGGTTCTAACGTAAAAAATTTTTTTTATTTTTTTTTTTTTTTGTTTTATGCCCTCAAGTAGGTCATGATGAGAGTGTTAAGAGGCCAGTCTAGGAGATTTGGAGGCTGGTTAGAGCATGTACTAGCAGTGAGAAGCTCTTCATAGGGGGGGACAATCCTAAATGGCCATGTAGGGTCTTCAAGTGCAGGTTTGAATTTTGAAGGGCTCATGGTGGTTTCGGTTATGGTCTTAGTAGGAACCAAGAGGGAGTGGAGTCCTAGTTTGCTCAGCTTCGATTAATATAGCCACACTTTCTTAGGAAAGAGACCCTTCCCACCATTTAGGACCTTAGTAGTGGTCGTTACTCTAGCCAGATCGGACTTTGTCCTGACAAGAGGGGGGATATAAACACACTGCGAGGATTGTAAGGTGAACCTGGAGAATGGTGGTTTCTAACACAAGCTACTGGTGGACGATTTTCGCTTCCTGGTTGCATGTCGTTAGGGTTCAAAACAAGCCAAGAGTGTGAGGACAACAGTGGTTTGGATGATGGATTTTTAAAAGGAGAAAAGCATTGCAGGGCTTTCAAAGAAAGAGTTATTGATGAGGGCCCTGGAAAGACGAAGGGATGCACACAAAACATGTGGGAGAAGATGGCAAACTTGCGGTCGGAAGGTTTGCTGTTAGAGGTGCTTGGAGTGTCTAAAGGAAGTGGGTCGCGTACAAAAGACCACTTGTGGTGGAATGAATGTGCAAAAGGCTATTAAGAAAAAAAAGAAGAATGCTATAAGTGCTTGTACCAAGACCGTTGCGGCGGACAACATAGAAAGTTACACGTGACTTAAGAAGGATGCAAACGAGCACGGTGGGAGGCGAAGGGGCGGGCTACGAGGATCTTTTACCAAGTTTGAATACGAAGGAAGGAGAGAGTAACATTATAGGATGGCTAGGGCTCGTGATAAGAGACAAGGGACTTCAACCAAGTTAGTGCATAAGGATAAGAGGGAGCAATCTGGTGAAGGGAAGATGAGATTAGCCATAGGTGGCGGTGCAAGAATATTTGATTATTGTTCAATGGGGAGAATGAGAACTCCACCGTCGGTTTTTGGTTGGATGACTCATTGATGACCACAATAGGTGCTATGTGCGGAGGGATCCAAGAGCAGGATGTTAGAGAAGAAGTTTGAAGGATGAAAGTGGATAGAAAGCGATGGTCCGATGGTTGTATATCCCATCAAGGTGTGGAGTGAGATGCTGGGGATATAGCCTATATATGGCTAACAGTATTTAACCAAGGCTCTATCGTTCAAACAAGATTGCCTCAGGGTGGAGAAGAAAGAAGCCATATTGGTTCCATCTACAAGAACAACTCCAAAGTGACTAATTATCGGGGAATTAAGGTTGATTGAGCCACACGATGAAGTGGTGGAGGAGTTATTGAGCATCGATTGCGAGGGTCGGACGCGGATATCCATGAACCCCAATTTGGTTTCATGCCTGGAAGGTCAACCATAGAAGCAATCTTCTTAATAAGACAAAGTTATGGAGCGTTCAGGGAGCCAAAAGAAGACCTACATTGGTTTTCATGACTTGGAGAAGGCGTCGACAAGGGATACCAAGGAATGATGTGGTGGGCTTGGACAAACATAAATCCCAACAAAGTATCGTTACCCTTCCTAAATGCCAGTTACAACAACGCCGAGAGACCAGTGTGCGAAAATGATGGTTGACACGATTCTTCCGAATTTAAAATAGGTCTTCATCAAGGGTCAGCCTTGCGTCCATATCTATTTGCCTGTGGATGCGATGAGGTACGAGGGACATACAAGGAGATATCCCATTGGTGTATGCTTTTTGCAGACGATGTGTAGTGTTGTGTGAAGTCAGACAGGGAGTTAACTGAAACTGGAGTTATGGCGGCAGACCTTGAAGTCCAAGGGTTTAGAATAGAGGACAAGACTGAGTACAGAGATGTGATTTCGCAATGCTGCACATGAAGAGGGAGAGGTGAGCTTGGAGACCACAGTGAGTGCCTAAGAAAGATGTCTTCCGGTATCTTGGATCGAATGTTACAGAAGGATGGAGATCTGATGCAGTGTCAGCCATAGGACAAAGCAGGGTGGACTGAACAGTGGCAGCCAAGCATCTGTACTTCTCTGTGGACAAGAGGGGTACCACAAAAGCTTCAAGGCAAGTTTATAGGACGGCGATTGACCGGCTATGTTGTATGGAAGCAAAATGTTGGCTCCTACTAAAGAAGACATTCCAAACAAATGAGTGTTGAGAGAAAGAAATGCGTATGGTTGCGGGGATTTGTGGCCACACAAGGATGGACCGAGTCAAATAAAATGGACGAATCGTGACCGGCTGAGGGGTGGCACAATTGAAGAAAAGTTGGTCCAAACATCCGGTTGAGGTGGTGGTCAGCCAAAGGAGACCTCCAGACGGGCACCAGTGCATGTGGAGTTTTTTTAGCCCAAGATTTCATGTGAGGAGAGGTAGAGGTAGACCGAAATTGAACGTGGAGGGGAGGCAATTGGACGGCAATAAAGAGAGATCTAAAAAGTTGGGATATATCTCGAGCTCATGTTTTAGATAGAAATGCATATGGAGAGCAGCATTGACGTGACTGTATGAAAACCAGTGACTAGGGTCTCTTGTGGGTGTCAACTCTAGCTACCCCAACTTGTTGGGACTAGAGCTGTTGTGGTGGGTGCACGATAGATATGCATAATCTTCTTGTTTTTTATATATGAATAACCTTTTATTATATAAAAAAATTCCACTAATTCCAGTGGATGCAGAAGTGCTGCCGCCAGTCAGTGTCATTGGGTGAGCTCCCGCTGGTATTTTGTAGAGTTTGCAGGGTTAGTATTTATACTATTTGTTTCTTGGTTTGTATGGACAACCAACGTAGGGAATAAGTTAACCGGGTCAATAATGATTCTATAATTGACAACTAGGTAGTGCAGGTTAAGATGCGATCCTTGCGCACCCAATTTGGTTAAATACTGTATTTTTTACGGCCAACCAAGTAGTGCAGGTTTAAGAGACACATATGGTTTTCACGTCATAAATGGTGCATTTCTGATATTCGAGTCATGCTTACAATTGTACTATGTTTTGGTTTTGGTAGCACTGCAAAACATAACCCAAAGAGAAGTAAAGAAACTTGTATCAAGAAAGCAAGGCCCAGATCAATCAAGGGACGCATGAAGCTCAGGCGGTATGAAACCAAGTGTGCACATGATGACCAAACCTCTGGTGTCAATGTAGTGTTTATGTGGCAAATCTATCTATATCAATGTATATGCTTAGATCTTATTGTTACCATCTATTTTAGCATTACAAAAGCATGTTAATAAGTGTACGACAAATAGTTATGGTTCTTCAATTCATTGTAGAGCGCCGAAGGGCGCCTGATGGCAGCGATTATTAAAACAAAGCACGCTACAAATTTGACATGTCTGTGAGTCAAGCAGTCGACAAAAATGGCATCATTTCTTCAGGGGGTCTTTCATCTCTCACAACAAACTATAAGAGCAGGTACATAATTGGCTTATAGGACAACAAATGTGAGTGGAAGAGAGAAGGGAGGAGGGAGAGGAGGAGAGTTTGGCTCCATGCAAGCACGACGCTGGACACGGATTATCGGGGTCTCAATAGGAGTGTATGTGAGGAGAAATAGGAAAGAGAAAGATTCGTAGACAAATAGGAAGACTAAAATTGTATAGCTTGGTCTTATAGCTCTGGTTAAGCCAACACTTAGCTCCATTATTAACCATGCTCTAACACGAAAACACACTAGAGTGATAGGCCCTTGGCATAGTTCATTAGGATTTATTGTTATATTAAATAAAAAAAAGGCCTGGCTGTTATGGAGCTGCTCTGATAATGTTGTTGATGATTCTAGTGCTCTGCAGTTTCTGAACCACCCTACACGGGCGATCACAACTGGGTACCAGCAGCAGAGGCCGAGAGGTTTACCAGGATGAGGGTCGGAACTGATGAAAGTCAGAGTCAAGAGTAGCCTTGTGCCTGCTGCTGCTGCGCCACACTTTGACTTAACATGAAGGATCGAAGCATTCATTAATTTGCAAAGATCCACAGATCAAAAAATCAAATAATGAATAAGATGAACACCAAAGGGAATGCAGTGCATACCTTGGAGAAGTCATCTGTAGAGACCTTGACATGATGTCACTGAGACACAGGCCAACAAGAGATAGGTGTTACCACGGGCTCAGGGACAGTGCGACGGCAGAGGGTGGAAGCTCCGATGCTCATCAGAGTCGCACGCAGCAGAGCAGAAGAAGATGACGGACAGGAGATGTGGAGGTCCTCGCCCTCTTGAGGGCCAGGGCATGAGGTGGACTTGCAGATTGTCCACTTGTGTTAGCAGTATGGGGGCCCGCTTCAACGGCATAGGAAAAACACAGCTGCCGCAGGGCTTTTTTTTGGAGGGCAGACTAAGCAGGTTTGTGGGCAGGCCCGCACCGCTGCATCATAGGAACCTCCGGAGTCTTGTAATGCATTTTTATACCAGGTTAGACTAATAGTTAACCACACTTGGGGGGAAAAAAATTTAAAACAAATGCGACAGAAGCATAATTGAGGGACATTATTGCAACCTTTGTCGATGGCTTGGTTGTTGTGATTGTGAATTATTTTATATCTCAGCTAACCAAAATAATGATGCTCCCATTTTCAATTCCAATTATTCACTGTAGGTAATATAGATATACTTCATTAAAAAATTTGAAATTATGCTACAATTTTATTTCTTAAAAAGATAACTCCTCCGTCCACCAAAAAAAAAATGCAATTAGAAAAGCGTTTGTCAGCCAAACTTTTCAACTTTAATAAAGGTTATAGTATAAATAGTATTAGCATTTTGTCTTAATAAATTTATAGGAAACTATAATTTCACAAATAACAATGGGTGTTTATTTGCTCATAAGTGTTAGTATTTTTCATATAATTTTAGTCAAAAGGTTTACGACTTGTGTAATTCTCGGGATGTGAGCACGCCATTCTTTGTGGCGGAGCGAGTAGTCACCAAATCACAATCATCTAAAGGAATTTATCAAACTTCTCAAATAATTATGAGTGTGTCTTGGATCAATGGAAAATGCACAAAAGACCCCTTTCTTAATGCGTTGCAACACTATTTTATTGGTGGCTGAAGCATTTTCTGCATTTGTTGTAACAAACATAGCAACTTACATAATATAGTTTGGTTTTGGATTACTAATTTCAAGACAGGAACTACAAAAAATTGCTCAATAAAAAAAACATTATACTTCTAACAAACTCCACAATTACGATATACGGATTTATAAGATCCATTCCATACGGCAGATAATCAAAAGAATTACTAATCAGTCATATAGCTTGACGTAATCTCTTGCTATCATGTTTCAACCCAATCCATTTCTTGAAATGTATTGTGCCTCTCTCTTTTAGTTTGTGTGGATGTTTGAACATTGGGAGCCTTACCTTTGTACAAGGTTCTGTGGTATTTAAGCAACACGGATTGTATTTGTATTTGTCTATAAACATCTCTCTTTTCTCCATCTCACTCTTATAACTTCCATGGGACTCGAAGGAGAAAACCACCTCTCACAAGCAATACAACAGAGAGTCTAAAGAGCTCCTGATTCAAAATTCATAGAACTTGACGAGCCAGAAGTTTATTTCACCCCACAAATCTGTCCACTTCACCTATTTGCACCAATGGCAGCATAAGCAGTAATTAGGGAATGAAAAAAGTTTGTTGTATTTGGAAAATGGCCGAGCTGCATCTTGTCAAGTGCTCCGTGAGCATCGTGCATCCAATCTCTTCTTGCAGAAGAAATGGATAACATTATCATTCAGAATAGAATGATCAACTATATGACCCACTCGACCCTCCACTAGCTGGCCATCAAAGCAGGCTTCATTGCATCAGAAACCTTGCAACTGATCTTGAAAATTCCTTGTAAATCAGTCTTCAGAACATTCAAATTCTTCAATTTTAAAAGATGGAGGGCACCGTGGTGTTATGTGAGTCACCCTAGATTGTATCAAATCCCATAGCAGCTTGCATTCAAGCTGAATGCCAGCTTGTTGAGAATCCTTAGAAGTGCAGTTATTGTCATTTCATGTTGTCCCTCTTTGCAATAGGCTTTTAGGAGTGCATGGAGCATAAATGGATGAACCAACCCTAATTCCAGAAAATCTTTCATCCAGAAGATCATGTGATTGCTCGCAATACCCCAAGAGAAATGCAGGGCATTTATCACTTGACACAAAGGAGCTTTCACAGATACAGGAGAATCTCTTTGCGCTTTCACAAGAAACGAAGCCAATGCACTGATCTTATCTGCTTCAGAAAAGCTTTTAACAGATTGCATACATTGTTTCAGTGAGGATGGAGACTGCCATGCTCAGATTTCACCAGCCCAACCGGTTCCGGCCGCTTATCTGTTAAAGCCTGCCCTAATTCTCTTGCGTTCAATTCAAGTTTGCAAAGCATGTTGTCTTTGACGAATGAAGATAACTTAGCATGTTGGCTAGCGAAGAGCACGGGTTTTCAGCATCAGCTTTCTCATAAGGAAAATAAAATGTTTATTTTCAACAGCTTCAAGAGAAATGCCTTAGCTGCTTCCAACTGATCGCTTTGCATTCTTACCTTCCTAAGCATATCCAACACCAACAAATACATGATCCAAATCCCCAAAATTTCAACATGACAGGAGAGGCAAGCAATCATAAAAAACATGCCTGAACTCCGATTCACTAAGACCACAGCTTCTCAAATGCCTCTTAACTTCTGAATCTCATTCTCTGCGCCCATTCCTTTAATATATGTGGGGCCATAACAATCAACAAGTCACATCAGGCTTCACCCCTATCCCTAGGCATTAGTTCGAGAAGGAAGCTGCTCTGGCTTTCTTTGTAGTGCCAAACATTGAGGATTTGCATCAGACGATGTTGAATGTTAAATGGAATGGGTTTCTTGATAGCAAAGGACGGTTACTTTCTTCAGGGATCAACTATATTATTCGGGAAAAGAAACCAAGCTCCATTACAAGGTCTGCACCGAGAAATGCAACAGATGTTGTTGGACACATATGAGATAAAAGTGGACCATGCTTGCAACAGGGTGGGTAAGCTTCCATCTTACCACTGCCTCACAACATTATAGCAAGGTAGGCAGGATCACAGCGTGCAAGAATGAGGATAGGTAAAATTAGGGGGTCCTTATCCAACCAATTCTGATTCTATTCTTTCAAATGCTATGACTAACACATCATAGGAACTGCTTAGGCGGTGAGGATCACAGCTCTCGCCAAGCCAGAGTGATGAGCTTGCTCAAACAGGACTCTTTGGATGTATACATGTGAACATTGCTTCCTCATAAAGCCCTCCATGCATCATCAAATCTCTTTGATCAATTGCATTCTCTATCGCCAATGCTAGCTTGAGATGCGATCTGAGCTTGGACTAGGAATGGTTCCTGTCACAGTGGAAAATGCATGCGGCCACAACTACCTAATTAGCTCTGTTTCAAGATTTTCTTACTATTATCCC
>CM019823.1:109928373-110113957 GCA_009763385.1 Coix lacryma-jobi var. lacryma-jobi
CACCCGCCCCTTTCTTGGCCTCTACTGCCACCCTGCCTAGCTAGGCCAGGGGCTCACCCGTCGTAGGTCGTGCACCCGCACTGTTCCACTACTATCCAGCTCTAAATCCAATTGGACAAGTAAAGCTTGTTATCTCGGCTCCACCACTGGCATCACGTATCCGGTTATTTTCCACCACCTATCCGGTGGTGTCTCCGTCACCTCGTTCTCTGTCCCTTATCCACAACTGTCATTGCGCGGTCGCCGTCACTGAACCTTCCCTTTCTAAGCCGTCAACCATGGATGACTCCCCTGAAAATTTGAATCTAGTGTTGTCGTTACCGCGCCATCCTATCCACAACTCGCCCCCTCTCATTCAGATTCCGCTAGCGTCCTCGCACATGCATTGCTTGGGTAGCAATGCACAGTCACCAAATAATGTTTGCGAGTGAACTTTGTCGTTTGTCTAATACTATATGTAGTATGATGTTGGACATGTATGTTTTTACTATAATAATGTGACTTGAATTTTTGAATCGCTCCTCTATATGCGCACCAATATACTAGTCAATAGTTTAACTTTCTTCTCATACCTCTCTCGCACCATCTTAACTACAAAGAGATGTATGTAAAAGGCTTTCTCCCAGAAGAGGGTTACTCCTAGAAAAAGCTGAAAGGAAAAACCTAGGATGAAACATGATGAACTACAAGAGCGCATCTAGAGGAACTTATCAATTGCTACCTAACGCCTTGGAAGCAAGGAAGAACCTTGGGGCCTACTTTAACTAGAAGCAATAGGTAGTTGGATCCGCTAATGAAGAACCGAGTAATCGAGCATAGGTGAATCCAACGGTTGGATAGAACCTGTCGGGTCGTGGAAGGGCCTCGATCCAATGGTAGGGGCTGTCAGGAGATGCTACCAATCAAAGTTCAAATCATAATGTCACATCTTTATCCTAGATTTTTTTTAAGATTTTGCATGTTATACACAAGTGTACACGTTCGGTGGTACTGCGCATTTCCGACGCACTAGAGGCAAGCCTCCTAATCTCTTCTTTGTGTGTGTATAGACACATTTGTGTGTGTTATGTTGCCGCTACCGAGTCAGCAAACCATGACCCAACATTGGTGCATCATTGTGGCGTTATGGTCTGACCCGACATATGGTGACGTACAGAGAGACTCATCTGCTAGGTCAAGGTCAATGGGCTTCAAACCATTGTCCGGGTTCTAGCCTTACGATTGCCCGATAGCCGTCTCACTGTCTCGGCTCTAGCTAGTATACCCAACAGTGATGATGGACCGGCAGGGATAACATGTTCTGGAGTAGCGTGGGATCGTGTAGCATTATTGGCAATAGCAGCTTTTACGTTTGATATAAAACTAGCTGCTATAGGCTCCTTTCTTCGAAAAAATGTATCATCCACTACAGTAAGGACGGTGCAGGACACGCAGAAATGAGGCAGCCAGGCGAGCAGATAAGCAGGACAAGCACCGCCGCCACACCGGCCGGAATGAAGATAACAATAAAAACAATTAGCCAACGACGGCCCAACAACGCTAACACTCGAGTACGTGATCGCCCAAAAAATCGATCAAAGTGTGATCGAGGTCGTCCACCACGGCATGCATGGCCGGGCTGACAGCAACCTGTTATATCCTGCTGACGCGCCAACGATTCCAACATCTGGATCGGTCGTGTTGGCGGCGACTTGTACCGCCAGGTCGGCAAAAAGAACACTAGTATACTCGCATGTACAATCAGCAAGAGATATACTGTACTATAGAGTCACTCCTGTGTCATGTCGACTAGTGCATCTTAGCTATCTATCTGCATATAATCCATATATGCATGGCAGGGGACGATCTATCGATTAGGTCCGAGATGACAGAAAACGGGATACAATCGAATTTTGAATCATTAGTCACGCCGACCATGTATTATCTGTTCGTTTTGAAATGCATATTCTGCGTGTATACAACGGCCGCCGCCGTAGTTGATTATTGATAGGTTTGGACGTTTGGTGTCGATTCATTATTTATTGGGGAACTAGAGGTAGCAATTTATAGTACCTGAAATTTCTTTCCTGCTCTGTTTGGTTGTAGGGACTAAAATTTAATCCCTGTTACATCGAATATCGCAGCCCTAATTTAGTTTATTAAAAATAGACTAATTATAAAACTAATTTATCAGCCGAAGGATCGGCTAACTAGTGAGACGGATTTGTTAAGCCTAATTAGTTCATATAATTTGATAATGTGGTGTTACAGTAACTAGTCTAATAATTTATCAGCTGGAGGATAACTAGTGAGACGAATCTGTTAAGCCTAATT
The DNA here is from genome assembly GCA_009763385.1 of Coix lacryma-jobi var. lacryma-jobi. NCBI lineage: Eukaryota > Viridiplantae > Streptophyta > Magnoliopsida > Poales > Poaceae > Coix > Coix lacryma-jobi. The sequence continues at coordinate 109,930,687 of CM019823.1, forward strand.
AGTTCATGATTTAATAATAATAGATTAATTTGGCTTAATAGATTTATCTTGTTAATTATTGTATGATAATGTAATTAGTTTTATAATTAGTCTATTTTTAATAGACTAAATTAGTGTCATAACACCCGATGTGACACAGACTAAACTTTAGTCCCTACACCTAAACACCTCTGGCTCTGTTTAATTCCCAAACCAAAAACTTTTTACCTATCACATCAAATGCTTGGACACATACATGAAGTATTAAATATATTAAAAATAACTAATTACACAAATTACAATAACTTTGTGAGACATTTTTAAGCCTAATTAGTCCATAAATTGGCAATGTTGTACTACATTAAACATATGCTAATAACAGATTAATTAGTCTTAATAAATTTATCTCACGGTTTCCTGATCCTAACTAAATATCTAATGTGACATCTAAAAAAACTTTTCACCCACTAACTAAACACCAGTCAATCTTGCAAGTCGCCAAAAGGTATTGGACCAAAGAAATGTTTCTCCAGAGGTTATAAAAAATAGAAGGTAATTTTACATCAAAAATATTAAACTGTTTCTAAATCATTTCAATCACTTTTATACTTTTTATCATATCCTTCTATCTTAGATTGGGGTGATGGTTACACGCAAGCTTATTAGCAATAGAGCCTTTCAATCTAGGACTTTTAGCAAAAAAAAAGGAAAAAATCATCACCAACAGTTCTTAGTCCCACTTCAATCTTTATTGTGCTTAGAAAAATAGATCGATCCCGTGGATATATGCGCACGTCTGCGGCTATGCCCATCAGCCAATCTAAATTTGAAATGGTGTGAAAAAAAAAGAGTAAGAAGGGCACAGTGAGGCTGACAGGCGGGTCTGCTAGTAAGTGTGAGGAAGGAGATGCAGGGCTTGTTGTCTTTTTTGTTTCGAAAAATCCACAACGTTTTCAAGTATTTTTGGGAGGTAGCAAAAATAGTTCAGCGGTGCTACATGGGCGTGGAGTCCCCTCGTAAAGCCCCTTCCTAACAAAGTAACAAAAATAGGGCCGCCAGCCCATGTAGGCACGGCCGGCCCATCGCGTGCAGCGGTGCAGGTCATTCCTCCCATCTTCCATCGAGTCGCGTCCATCGAGGCCCGAGAGGCTGAGACCGCGCCGTCGACGATATTCAAACACACCTGCGCCGCGCGCTTCCCACCACCTTCCCCATGCCGCGCCCGCCGCGCGCTCGACGGGATGCCGCGTCCGAGCCCGCCGCTCTCCGCATCCCTCTTCAATTCCCTCATCGCCTCCCGCGCCCGCGCCAGTCGCGTGGTCGACGCCGTCTCGCTCCTCGCGCGCATGCTCGCTGCCGGCGTCGCCCCGACCGCGTTCACCTTCGCACCGATCCTCGCCTCGCCTTCCGCCACCGCCTGCTGTGCCGCGCAGCTGCACCCGCACATTCTCAAGAGCGGCCTGCTCCACTGCGAGCCCTACTCGGGGACCTCGCTAGTGGGGTTCTTCGGGCGGAGAGGACGGTTCGACGAGGCCCTCAAGGTGTTCGGTGAAATGACCGTGAGGAGCGTTGTCACCTGGAACTGTCTCATCTCTTCGTTTGTGCAGTTTGGACACAGCCACGATGCAGTGTCCTGGTTCAGGGAGCTCGTGAGAAGTGGCGATGGCTTGTCAGATGGCTCGTTTGTTGCAGTATTGCCTTCGTTTGGGTTGCCAGAGCAAGTTCACGGTGTAATGAAGAAAATTGGAATGGATTCCCTCTCAGCAGTTGCAAATGCATTGCTGAATTCATACTGCGCTTGCGGTGCAATAGATGTGGCAGAGAAGCTATTCGATGAGATAATGTTTAGAGATGTGGTTTGTTGGAATACAATGATATCTGGTTTTGCAAGGAGTCATGTCCCAGAGAGAGCTTTTGAGCTTTTCTTGAGTATGCAACGTCAGGGTGTTTTTCCAAATGAAATTACATTTGCCAGTGTTCTCTATGCTTGCACCATTATAGATGGACACGAACATGGGAGGTTTGTTCACGCTAAAGTTATCAAGCACAATCTCAGCACAAGTGTGTTCGTTAACACTTCATTGGTTGGTTTCTATGCAAATTGTATTAGTAGGGGGGACGCCCATAAAGTGCTTGAAGGGGTTCCTGGAAATAGCACTACGTGTTGGAATGCTCTGATTTCTGGTCACTCTGATTGTGATGACCCAACTTGTTTGGTTATTGTGAGAGACATGCTGCGATCAGGGATTAAACCGAATGAAGTTACTTTTTCTTCGTCTCTCAAGGATCCATCACTTTTTGATCTCCAGCAGGTTCACTCATTGGTCATAAGATTGGGTCATGGTGGTAATGACTATGTTTCAAGTGCTATCATATCATCGTATGCTTCACATGGCATTATTTTTGATGCCTTGTCTTATGGAGTTGCACTGGATCCAGACTCATGTAGTGTCTCTATGAATGTTTTAGCTGGCGTCTGTAACAAAGCTCGCATGTACCAAGAAACTAAAGACCTACTTCTACATAAGCGAGATCAAGATACTATTTCATGGAGCATACTTATTACTGCTTGCGCACGGAATGGTGATTTCGTTGAAGCTTTTGAATTTTTCAGGCAGATGAGAATCTTTGGGCACTGTTTCGATAATTATGTATCTGTGAGCTTGCTCAGCATTTGTACCAAAAACAACAGCCTTTATCTTGGTAAGTTGATTCATGGGCTTATCATCAAGACCAATTCCAGTTGCTCTGACTGTTATGTTGATAATATGTTGCTAGATATGTATGCTAAATGTGGTAGAATTGAAGACTGTCTCAGAGTCTTTCAGGAAATGGAAGACAGGAACCTTATATCATGGACAACTGTGATTTCCGGGCTTGGACTTAATGGTTTTTCTCGTAAGGCCTTGGCATTTTTTAAAGCAATGGAAAATGATGACTGCAAACCTGACAAAGTAGCAATTCTAGCAGTCCTGTCATCTTGTAGACATGGTAGACTTGTGCGGGAGGGGATGAAGATATTCAAAAATATGAAAGCTGATTATTCAATTGAAGCTGATATGGAGCATTACATTTGCGTGGTGGACATGCTATGCAAGTGTGGTTATTTGAAGGAAGCTGAGGCCGTGATTAGAGGCATGCATTTCCAACCAAGCACTATCATATGGCGGACATTCCTCCAAGGATGCAAGACATATGGTGTAACAGAGGCACAAGTTTTTAGCCAGCAGTGGATCAAATAGAATTCCCGTTGCATGGAGGTGTGCGTTTTGTCTCGTTAGACGTTAACTGATCATTTTTTTGCTGTTAGTTCAATATCTAGAATGTATCGGATCAAGTTCATTTTTTATTGGATTTGCACATATTGAAGTACCACACAAATAGAAGAGAGATATATATAAGATCACCACGTCTGTTTTGTTCCATCCATTTAAATGTTAGATCACACATCCTCATTGATGAAGTTTTCTGGTAGATGCAGTAACATTCTGGTTTGTCATATTTGTTTTCCCACAGTTTGTCTTTTTTAATACCATCTTAAGTTGTTTAGTTACAAAACTTACCCAGTGTTGAAAGCAGTGGTATATGATAACAGTCGTACCCTTCTTTTTACTTTTCAAGGAGGACACAAGTGGAGAGACTCTACCCATGTGCCAAGCCTGCTCTCTAGGTCTGTCATGGGCAGCCAGCAGGCTGCCACCGGCCCAATAGGCCCAAGAGGCAGTAGCTTAGCCATCAAGTTAGAGTTAGGTTTAGGGTTGGTTCCTTCTCTATATAAAGAGAGGCATGCCTGCCATTTGGAATTAAACAATCAATTATGAAGAAACAATTCTAGTCTCCCTCAATCTCTCAAGCTCTTGGCAAAGCATAAGGCCTAGTTATCCAAAATACCCATCACCATAACATCTGGTATCTAGAGTCAGTCGATTCTTCCTCAACCGCTGGCAATTCTCTCCATCTCAAAAAAAAACATCGATCCAGATCGCCTACCACCGCCAGCCGCCGCATCTCCACCACCACCCCGCCCTCTCTGCCTCCGCAGATCGCCGCTCGATCCACTTCCTTCCGATTCCCCACCACCACCAGCCGCCGCCACGACCCACCACCATCAGCCGCCGCACAGCCCACCACCGCCGTCCGCGCGGGTCCTCGCAACGTCGTCTTCGAGCGGACCATCGCCGCATTGTTCTTCGGCGCGGCCCATCGTCGCGTACCTCCGCACCATCCGCCTCCGCGCGGGTATTGTAACACCCTGATTTAATTTTCCCCAATTTAATTAAAGAATTTAGAAACTAAATAGGTTGGCTAGTTTATTAGAGGAGGAAAATAAAATTTGTTTATCATTTTCATGTTGCATTCATGCCATTGCATATTTTTATTGAGTGGAAAATAAATTTTGTTAAACCCGTTTAGGGCGAATCGAATTTATTCTATTTAGAAAAGCAACAAAAAGATTTATAAAAGTTTTGCAAAATCAAACTCAAAGTTTTATTTCCAAAATTTAGGGAAAATATTTTCAAAACTTTTGAAATTTATTTTATTTCAAACTGATTTGAAATGAATTTGCAAAAGAATTTAGAAAAGAAAAATTGGCAAGGGCCTCACCCTCTCCCTTCTCCTCCAGCCGGCCCAACCCACCCCTCCTCCTCTCTTCGCGCGCGGCCCAGCCGCTGCCTCCCCACTCCCTCTGTTCTCTCCCACGCGCTCGCTCCGGCCCACTCTTCCCTTGGCCCAGCAGACCTGCTAGCTCCCCACCTGGGCTTTTCCGTCGCCCCGGCCCGTCACTCCCAGCGGCCGCACGCACCTCACCGCGCCCCTCCCTCTCGCTCTCACCGCCAGTCCGAGCCCACCGCCTCCACCCGCCGACAGGTGGGGCCCACCTGTCAGGCTCGCCCCCAACCTCCAGCGAGATCCCCGCTCCGCCCTACGCGCTACCGCAGCTCCACTGCTCGTCCTTTTCTCTCTCGCCTCTCCTCAAATAAACGACCGAATCGACATCTACGCGAGCCGCCGCCACTCCCCCTCGCCTTCCTGTACTCTCCCTCCATCCCCGGCGCCTGCACCCACCGGAGCCGAGCACTCCATCCGCCGCCGTTGGCACAACCTCGGCGTCGCCAGCTCCCTCTGGACCTTCATCGGTGACGAGAACGCCTCCAATCGAACCGCAGTAAGCTCCCCGTCCGATCCATCCCATCTCGATGTCTCTACCGCCATCTAGATGGTTCCCCGTGTACTCCGGTGAGCCGTACCCATGGCGCCGCCGCAATCCGCCCATCCCCGGCCGTCTCCAGCGGCGAAAACCCCACCGGCGTGTTCGCGGTGTGCTCCTCTCCCTCCTTCGTATCTCCGCGTTGATCCCCTGCCCTCTAGCCCACATCCGAGAAGCGCTGGCAAGCTTCCTGGCGCCAGCAATGGCGCGCCGCCGCGTCCAGTGCCACCAGCGCCGCCACGCCAGCCACCGCGTTCCCAGCCGTCCGATCTGTCTTGGGCGGTGCGGATTAGATCCAACCCCGAAGGGGTATGGACCGAGCGCACCGACGCATGGACTCGGTCCACAGTGGCCACGTCAACCGGACCACATGCCGCGTGGTACACCCGGCCAGTCCCACCTCGACACGTGGCGCCACGCAGCACACACGTCGGCAGCCGCACGCGTCCTGGCTATTTTGCTAAAGAACCCCTCGACTTTGCGGGAATCAACCCGCAGTCCTTTGAGCACTGTTCTCTGAGTCTCGGTACACTTACGTTCTAGCCCTCGCGTTTCCAAGGAATGAGGCGCAGTCCACCGAATCACCGCACCTATCACAATCCGACACGTGGCGATCGACGCCAGCACGTGCGGGCCGTCCCGCTGGTTTTGCAGAAAAGCCTCGTCTTTCCACTAAACCAACCCGCAGTCCAGAGCCCCTGTTGACTGAGTCTTGGATTTCTTCCGTTTTAACCCCGGCACTTCTATGAAAACGAGGCCCGGTCCAACCGCCATTTTTCTTTTTTGTTAATTGATTTAAAATCCGAAATAGGTTCGTTCAGCGTATTTACAGATTTGCCACCCTCGTTCAAAAGCTCATAACTTGCTCATTTAACTCTGATTCGACCCATTCAACTTGCGTTAGCTTCATAATTCCGTTCTCTACGCAGTGGATCCATTAGTTTACTGTTTTGATACTATTTGGTGTATTGTTATTTATTTTGTTGTATTGTGCCATGTATGTTGTTTGGGCCAGAGAGTGCGGAGTACGAGGACGCTCCAGACCATCCTTGCGACCCAGTTGATTCGACCCAGTCCGAAGGCAAGTGTCCTTGAACATCTTGCACCTACTTTATTTTACTTTTGGTATTAGAGTAGTTTAGATCTAGTAGATGCATGCAATGTCAAATTTGAATCCTATATTATGGTTTACTAGATCTTGCTCTATTATCCTTGTCGCCTGTTTTGGGATGTTCGGGTAGGTGTCTTGCTTATCCCTGCAGTCATGATTGGGATGGGAGTTAAAATGTTTATAATCTTGATTAATGAACTATGAAACGAATGTGGAGATGGTAATTTTGTAGTAACATGGTTATTAGGTAAATCCGGCAGGATGGAACCGTATTGGTGGTTTTGTGCCATGGACTTGGCAGCTCTTATTTGGTTTTTGGTTCGGGGCTCGTGCTAGATTTATCCTGCCTGGATCCCTAGGACCCGGTTCTCAGAGCATGTAACCCGGCTTGACAGCGCAACCATGAGATCTGGATGGGCTGGACCTGGCCAAGTAATTAATTGCCTCCAAGTTGAGGGTTTACACGGGGTCGGATTTGTGGCACAAGAGGGGGCTTCTGCAGTGGTGCGTATATCCACTGTTAGCGGTGAAACCTTAGAACGTGTAAAACGGACTTGGAGGGAGTTTTGTAAAGGCCTTGCAGTGCAACCTGCTATACACCTCGGCAGTGTTTAGCGTGACGGGTAATGCACGACTCATGGGTAACGATGTGCAACCTCTGCAGAGTGTAAAACTGATATATCAGCCGTGCTCACGGTCACGAGCGGCTTGGACTTCTTTGAGATTAGTTGGTTACTGGTTGGTTTTGGGTTCGGGTCATCTGATGGACTTCAGGTGCGGTTGCCTGATGGACTTCAGGTGTTGGTTGCTCGGTGTGACTCCGAGTGTGGTTTGCTCGGTGCGACTCCGAGTGTGGTTACTTTTCTACAGAGTCTGTCTATAACCTAGTAAATAGGTGCATAGGATTAATAGGATTAATAGGGTGTGTCGCTTTAGGCGCTTGAGTCAAACAAGTCAGCCTACCTTTGTTATAAGCCTCATAAGCATATATTTCCTACACTTGCGGAGTACATTTCGATGTACTCACCCTTCCTCTTTGTCCCCCTGCTACCCCACCCAGACGCTGGAGACTACGCGTACGAGGAGCAGGAGTATCCAGAAGACGGAGGCTACGACCCTGACGACCTGTACTAGGATGGCGCTACCCCCGGTCGACCTTCCTGTGGAGATGGAGTCCAGATCTTCCGCATCTTCGTCAGAGTTTCCTTAGAGTTAGTTTCATGAGAGTCTGTACTTTTTATTTCAGACCCGAGGGTCATTTATGTAATAAAGTTCGATATTATTAATAAAGCATTGTTTTGATATTTACTATGATGTGGATATATGTATGAAAATTGATCCTGGCATACATATATTGTGCTCCAATTTTGTTCTTAAAATTGGGGTGTCACAGAGTGGTATCAGAGCCGTGTTGACCGTAGGACGCTACCCTAGTCAGTCGTCGAATTTACAAAACTATTTTTACAAAGTCTGACCCCTTTTCCCACTTCTGTAGCCTTTCTCTGCTGAAAATTCAAATTTTGTTTAAAGTAGGTCCTCCAAACTCGTAAGAAGCCACCATAATGTTTGATCTCGTAGCACGTTGAATGACATGTACTTGTGCATATGTAATGTTTTGGTTCTTTGTAATGATTGTTGGTGTGTTGCGACCGTCAGGTTGCAGCGACATCATTTGTTTAAATATTTTACTAATCGAATTAATTAACCAAACCAGGGTTGTTATATATCTATTATCATATCTCACTCTTACTCCTGGAAAATGTAACAGATGGTTGACACCAGGAGCAGCGCGGGTAACGCCGGTAACGCTGGCGGGAGCGGGGCAGGTGGCAACCAGCCGCCTCATCCCCATCCACCTCCACCTCCGCCCCATACGACCCGCTCCAGATGGCCCAGGTGCAGAACCAGATGATGCAGAACATGGCCCAGATGATGCAGCACATGCAGCAGATGGCGCAGGCTGCTCAGGGTGCTCAGGGTGCAGGAGCTGCACAGCCACCCCGACCGGATGACACTCTCAGGAGCTTCATGACGACGCGCCCTCCAGTGTTCCACCACGCCATAGAGCCAATGGATGCAGATGATTGGCTCGAGACGATTACAGGCAAGTTGCAGCTTGCCCATGTCGGGGACCTTGATAAGGCCCTCTACGCCGCGCACCAGCTTCAGGGCCCGGCGAAGAACTGGTGGACTGCCTACACCGCAGCTCATGCGGACGCCGACTCGATCACTTGGGAGGATTTCCGTAAGGCATTCCGCGACCAGTACGTCCCTTTCGGCGAGATCAGGGTGAAGCGCCGGAGAGTTTCAGGATCTCAGGCAGGGCGCGATGACAGTGCGTGAGTATCTCACGCAGTTCAGCCAGCTGTCCCGTTACGCCCCAGATGACGTGGACACAGATGACAAGAAACAGGAATGCTTCAGGCAAGATCTCTGTCATTCTTTAATATTAATATATTCTTCATAACCTTATTCATTCCTTTTGCTACCTGATAAATAATGAAATTGTTATCTGCTTCAGGCATGGGCTTAACCCAGGACTCCGCTATGCCCTAGCTTCAAATGAGTATTCCTCATTTCAGAAGCTGGTTGACCGTGCCTTCGCGGTGGAGAAGGAACGGAAGGACCTCGATGCAGATCGCAAGAGGAAGATGACGTTCCAGGGACAGTCCTCCGGCAGCTCCGCCCGTCCCCGCTACGCTCCACCTGCCTCAGCTTCCAGGCAGATTCCCCAGCAGCAGCAGTACCGCCCGCCCCCCGCCCCAGTCCCGGCAGCCCGCTCCTCAGTACAGGCACCCAGCTCCACAGTACCAGGCTCCACCTCAGCAGCAGCAGCAGCCACGCCAGGCTCAGGCACCTCGCCAGGGTCTTCCAGCTCCGCAGCAGCCCCGTCCAGCACAGGGGGCAGGTCAGCTTGGTCCGTGCTACAAGTGCCACCAGCTTGGGCACTTGGCCAACCAGTGCCCGACCAGACAGCAGGCTCCACCAGCACCTCGACAGCAGAACCAGAACAGGAATGGTGGCCAGAACTTCAGGCATGGGAAGGTGAACCATGTGGCACTGGAGTCAGCTCAGGAGGCTCCCGATGTGGTGATTGGTACGTTCTCCATTGACGCATATCCTGTTACTGTGTTGTTCGATTCTGGGGCATCGCATTCATTCATATCAACACCATGCATAGCAAGATGTAACCTGCCTAAGTCTTTGTTGAAAAGCAAGCTGCTAGTCAAGTCTCCTGGAGGAGAAATGTTGACAGAGTATATATGCCCCAATGTAAGCTTATTCATAAGGGGGGTAGCCTTCCCTTCTCATCTCGTCGTCCTGGAGTCGCAAGAGGTGGATATTATTCTGGGTATGGACTGGTTGAGCAAATATCATGGCATTATCGATTGTGCTCAACGGACCATCACGGTGAAGCATCCAGACGGCACCGAGGTTCTATATCAGGCACCGCAAAGGATGATGAAGGCAGCCAGAGTGTATGAGGCAGTCGTGGTACCTGATATCCGAGTTGTTAAGGAGTTCCCTGATGTCTTCCAGAAAGTGCCAGGTATGCCACCTGATCGTGAGATTGAGTTCTCTATTGATTTAGTTCCTGGCACTGCACCTATATACAGGCGACCATATAGAATGGATGCCGAAAAGCTAGCTGAGCTGAAGACGCAGATCCAAGAGCAGTTAGAGAAGGGCATATTCGTCCTAGTACATCCCCGTGGGGAGCCCCTGTGATCTTTGTTCCAAAGAAGGATGGAGGCCTGCGGATGTGCGTTGATTACCGCGCATTGAATGAAGCTACCATCAAGAACAAGTACCCGATTCCTCGCATTGATGATCTGTTTGATCAGTTGAAGGGTGCTCATGTGTTCTCGAAGATTGACCTGCAAACAGGTTATAATCAGCTGAAGATTCGTGAAGCTGATATCCCGAAGACGGCGTTTGTGACTCGATATGGGCTATATGAGTACACAGTGATGTCCTTCGGCTTGACTAATGCCCCAGCTTTCTTCATGTATCTGATGAACAAGGTCTTCATGGAGTTTTTAGATCTGTTCGTCGTGGTGTTCCTTGATGATATCCTGATATTCTCGAAGAATGAAGAAGAACATGAGGAGCATCTGAGGTTAGTGTTGCAGAAGCTCAGAGAGCATCGGTTGTATGCAAAGCTGAGCAAATGCGAGTTCTGGTTGAAGAAGGTTGCATATTTGGGGCATATCATCTCAGAGGGTGGTGTATCAGTGGATCCAGGCAAGGTCCAAGATATATTGGACTGGAAGGTACCTGAGAGCGTTACTGAGATACGGAGTTTCCTCGGTATGGCGGGATATTATCGCAGATTCATTGAGGATTCTCCAAGATCGTGAAGCCGATGACGAGACTGACTGAGAAGGGTGCCAAGTTTATATTCCCCTGAATGCCAGACTGGTTTCGAGGAGCTGAAAGCGAGATTGACCTCTGCTCCTATTCTTGTCATGCCAGATGTCCAGAAGAACTTCACGGTGTATTGTGATGCTTCGCGTCAGGGTCTGGGATGTGTGCTTATGCAGGAAGGTCGGGTGATTGCTTATGCCTCGAGACAGCTCAGGAAGCATGAGCTGAATTACCCTACACATGATCTAGAGTTGGCAGCTGTTGTTCATGCTCTGAAGATCTGGAGGCACTATCTGATGGGCAAGAAGACAGAGATATACACTGATCATAAGAGCTTGAAGTATATTTTTACCCAGCCAGATCTGAATCTTCGCCAACGGAGATGGCTAGAGCTGATCAAATTATGATCTGAGTATCAACTATCATCCGGCAAGGCAAATGTTGTAGCAGATGCCCTGAGCAGGAAGGTCTACTGCAATGTGTTAGAGATCAAGGAGCAGCAACCCGAGTTGCATGAGAGTTTGTGAAGCTCAATCTGGGTATACTCGGCCACACTGATGCAGTAGCCATGGAGGTTGATTCGACCTTGGAGCATGATATCCGAGCAGGGCAGCTCACTGATGAGTATCTTCTGGAGATCAGACAGTCGATCAAGGAGGACAAAGCCCCAGGGTTCACAGAGGATGATCAGGGTGTCTTATGGTTCAGAGGCAGAATCTGTGTTCCAGATGTGAAGGCTATCAAGGAGTTGATTCTGAGGGAAGCTCATGATTCAGCCTACTCTCTCCATCCAGGCAGTACCAAGATGTACCAGGATCTGAAGCAGTATTACTGGTGGTATGGGATGAAGAGGGAAGTAGCGGAGTATGTGGCTTTGTGTGACACATGTCAGAGGGTCAAGGCCCAACATCAGAGACCAGCTGGTTTGTTACAGCCTCTGCAGATTCCCGAGTGGAAATGGGAAGAGATCAGCATGGATTTCATCACTGGTTTGCCCAGGACACAGTCTGGATATGACTCCATCTGGGTCATAGTTGATCGGTTGACCAAGGTGGCTCACTTCATTCCGTCAAGGAGACATATCAGGGCCCGAAGCTGGCAGAGCTGTACATGTCCCGCATTGTATGCTTGCATGGAGTACCTAAGATCATAGTATCTGACAGAGGTACACAGTTCACATCTAGATTCTGGAAGCGGTTGCATGAGTCTATGGACACTCGCCTCAGTTTCAGTTCAGCTTATCATCCTCAGACCGATGGTCAGACAGAAGGGTGAATCAGATTTGGAGGACATGTTGAGAGCCAGTGCACTCCAGAATAGCCAGAGTTGGGATGTGAGTCTGCCATATGCAGAGTTTTCATATAACAACAGCTATCAGGCCAGTCTGAAGATGTCACCGTTTGAGGCACTATATGGCAGGAAGTGCAGAACTCCTTTGTTCTGGAATCAGGTTGGAGAAAGGAAAGTCTTTGGCCCCGAGTCTATAGAAGAAGCTGAAGAACAGGTCAGACAGATCAGAAGCAACCTGAAGACAGCTCAGTCTAGACAGAAGAGTTATGCAGATGTCAGACGACGAGAGCTGGAGTTCCAGATTGGGGATTTTGTTTATCTGAAGGTGTCACCCTTCAGGGGTCTTCGGAGGTTTAATGTCAAAGGAAAGTTATCTCCGAGATTCATTGGCCCTTTCAAGGTGATTGACAAGAAAGGTGCAGTTGCTTATCAGCTGGAGTTGCCTGCACGGCTGGCAGGTATTCATGATGTGTTCCATGTATCCCAGCTGAAGAGATGCCTCAGAGTTCCAGAGGAGCAGTTGCCACTTGAGGAGCTTGATCTGCGGGATGATCTGACATTCTCTGAGCCGATCAAGATTCTGGACACGATGGAACGGGGCACTCGCAACAAGAGGATTAAAATCTGCAAGGTGCAATGGAAGCATTACTCCGAAGAAGAAGCCACATGGGAGAAAGAAGATGATCTTCGGGCAGATTTTCCTCATCTCTTCGCCGACTCTTCCTAATCTCGAGGACGAGATTCTTCTAAGGGGGTAGGTTTGTAACACCCTGATTTAATTTTCCCCAATTTAATAAAGAATTTAGAAACTAAATAGGTTGGCTAGTTTATTAGAGGAGGAAAATAAAATTTGTTTATCATTTCATGTTGCATTCATGCCATTGCATATTTTTATTGAGTGGAAAATAAATTTTGTTAAACCCGTTAGGGCGAATCGAATTTATTCTATTTAGAAAAGCAAAAGATTTATAAAGTTTTACAAAATCAAACTCAAAGTTTTATTTCCAAAACCTAGGGAAAATATTTTCAAAACTTTTGAAATTTATTTTATTTCAAACTGATTTGAAATGAATTTGCAAAAGAATTTAGAAAAGAAAAATTGCAAGGGGCTCACCCTCTCCCTTCCTCCTCCACCGGGCCCACCCCCCCCTCCTCCTCTCTCGCGCGCGGCCCAGCCGCTGCCTCCCCACTCCCTCTGTTTCTCTCCACGCGCTCGCTCCGCCCACTCTCCCCTTGGCCCAGCAGACCTGCTAGCTCCCCACCTGGGCTTTTCCGCCCCCCGGCCGTCACTCCCAGCGGCGCACGCACCTCACCGCGCCCCCTCCCTCTCTCCTCTGCTCTCACCGCCATCCGAGCCCACGCCTCCACCCCCCTGCCGACAGGTGGGGCCCACCTGTCAGGCTCGCCCCCAACCTCCGCGAATCCCCGCTCCGCCCTACGCGCTACTAAGCCGCAGCTCCCACTGCTCGTCCTTTTCTCTCTCGCCTCTCCTCAAATAAACGACCGAATCGACATCTACGCGAGCCGCCGCCACTCCCCCTCGCCTTCCTGTACTCTCCCTCCATCCCCGGGGCCTGCACCCACCGAGCCGAGCACTCCATCCGCCGCCGTGGCACAACCGCGTCGCCACTCTCCCTCTGGACCTCATCGGTGACGAGAATGCCTCCACTCGAACCGCAGTAAGCTCCCCGTCCGATCCATCCATCTCCGATGTCTCTACCCACCAACGCCATCTAGATGGTTCCCCGGACTCCGGTGAGCCTACCCATGGGCCGCCGCAATCCGCCCTCCCCGGTCCGTCTCCAGCGGCGAAACCCCACCGGCTGTTCGCGGTTGCTCCTCTCCCTCCTCGTATCTCCGCGTTGATCCCCGTGCCCTCTAGCCCACATCCGAGAGCGCTGGCAAGCCTGGCGCCAGCAATGGCGCGCCGCCGCGTCCAGTGCCACCAGCGCCGCCCACACCAGCCCCGCGTTCCCAGCCGTCCGATCTGTCTTGGGCGGTGGCGGATTAGATCCAACCCGAAGGGGTATGGACCGAGCGCACCGACGCATGGACTCGGTCCACAGTGGCCACGTCAACCGGACCACATGCCGCGTGGTACACCCGGCCAGTCCCACCTCGACACGTGGCGCCACGCAGCACACACGTCGGCAGCCGCACGCGTCCTGGCTATTTTGCTAAAGAACCCCTCCACTTGCGGGAATCAACCCGCAGTCCTTTGAGCACTGTTCTCTGAGTCTCGGTACACTTACGTTCTAGCCCTCGCGTTTCCAAGAATTGAGGCGCAGTCCACCGAATCACCGCACCTATCACAATCCGACACGTGGCGATCGACGCCAGCACTGCGGGCCGTCCCCGCTGGTTTTGCAGAAAAGCCCTCGTCTTTCCACTAAACCAACCCGCAGTCCAGAGCCCCTGTTGACTGAGTCTTGGTTTCTTCTTCGTTTTAACCCCCGCACTTCTATGAAAACGAGGCCCGGTCCAACCGCCATTTTTATTTTTGTTTAATTTGATTTAAAATCCGAAAATAGGTTCAGCGTATTTACAGATTTGCCACCCTCGTTCAAAAGCTCATAACTTGCTCATTTTAACTCCGATTCGACCCATTCAACTTGCGTTAGCTTCATAATCCGTTCTCTACGCAGTGGATCTATTAGTTTACTGTTTTGATACTATTTGGTGTACTGTTATTTATTTTTGTGTATTGTGCCATGTATGTTGTTGGGCCAGAGAGTGCGGAGTACGAGGACGCTCCAGACCATCCTTGCGACCCAGTTGATTCGACCCAGTCCGAAGGCAAGTGTCCTTGAACATCTTGCACCTACTTTATTTTACTTTTGGTATTAGAGTAGTTAGATCTAGTAGATGCATGCAATGTCAAATTTGAATCCTATATTATGGTTTACTAGATCTTGCTCTATTATCCTTGTCGCCTGTTTTGGGATGTTCGGGTAGGTGTCTTGCTTATCCCTGCAGTCATGATTGGGATGGGAGTTAAAATGTTTATAATCTTGATTAATGAACTATGAAACGAATGTGGAGATGGTAATTTTGTAGTAACATGGTTATTAGGTCGTAAATCCGCAGGATGGACCCGTATTGTGGTTTTGTGCCGTGGGACTCGGCAGCTGCTTTTGGTTTTGGTTCGGGGCTCGTGCTAGAATATCCTGCCTGGATCCCTAGGACCCGGTTCTCAGAGCATGTAACCCGGTGACAGCGCAGCCATGAGATCTGGAGGGGCTGGACCTGGCCAAGTAATTAATTGCCTCCAAGTTGAGGGTTTACACGGGGTCGGATTTGTGGCACAAGAGGGGGCTTCTGCAGTGGTGCGTATATCCACTGTTAGCGGTTTGAAACCTTAGTGAACGTGTAAAACGGACTTGGAGGGAGTTTTGTAAAGGCCTTGCAGTGCAACCTGCTATACACCTCAGGCAGTGTTTAGCGTGACGGTAATGCACGACTCATGGGTAACGATGTGCAACTCTGCAGAGTGTAAAACTGATATATCAGCCGTGCTCACGGTCACGAGCGGCTTGGACTTCTTTGAGATTAGTTGGTTACTGGTTGGTTTTGGGTTAGGGTCATCTGATGGACTTCAGGTGCGGTTGCCTGATGGACTTCAGGTGTTGGTTGCTCGGGTGTGAATCCGAGTGGTGTGGGTTTTGCTCGGTGCGGACTCCGAGTGTGGTTACTTTTCTACAGAGTCTGCTATAACCTAGTAAATAGGTGCATAGGATTAATAGGATTAATAGGGTGTGTCGTTTAGGCGCTTGAGTCAAACAAGTCAAGCCTACCTTTGATAACAGCCTCATAAGCATTATTTCCTACACTTTGCGGAGTACATTTCGAGTGCTACCCTTCCTCTTTGGCCCCCTGCTACCCACCCAGACGTGGGAGACTACGCGTACGAGGAAGGCAGGAGTAGTATCCAGGAGGGCACGACCATGCGTGTGTGTTACTAGGAGGGCGCTACCCCGGGCGACCTTACTTGGAGAGGAGTCCAGATTTCCGCATCTTAACATCAGCAGTTTCATTAGAGTCCGTTATCATGAGAGTCGGTACTTTTTATTCAGACCCGGAGGTGTCTTGGATAAATAAAGCATGATATTTATTAAGAACCTAGACACTTGTTTGCTAGTACTTTCGGACTGAGTCTACTATGTTAGAAGAGCCGAGCCTTCGGCTAATACAGTATTTCTCCTGCATCTGTACATCACAATCTATGCCAGACTGAATATAGCTCTTGAGATATCGCAAGTACGAGAGAGCTTGCGAAGTGCATGAAGATTGGATCTTTACTATACCCGACTGGAGCCATCTAGATGACTACAGGACTTGTTGCCGATAAAGGCCTGAATTCCAAATAAGATGGTGTAATCGACTATGGAATACCTCCAGAGATACGAGTAGAATAGGCAGCGTATTGTCTACAAATGATCATGGCAGTTGGTTGCTCATCATGTGCAGATCAGTGCGCCAATCATGAGTTAGCCTCTAGTACAATTGGATATAGTCAGAGACTCATGTAGGCATGCCTATCACATTGATATATGTCAATAGTCACTGAGGTTAGGACTTTACCTTGAAGCAGACGGACTAATCCATTCTTTTGCTATTTACATAGACGTATGTGAGTACTAGATTCCCAAGACGTATGAACCAAATGAGTCCAAAGACGATTTCATAAATTATATGTATGAAAATTGATCCTGGCATACATATATTGTGCTCCAATTTTGTTCTTAAAATTGGGGTGTCACATCCTGATATTCTCGAAGGATGAAGAAGAACATGAGAAGCATCTGAGGTTAGTGTTGCAGAAGCTCAGAGAGCATCAGTTGTATGCGAAACTGAGCAAATGCGAGTTCTGGTTGAAGAAGGTTGCTTACTTGGGGCATATCATCTCAGAAGGTGGAGTATCTGTTGATCCAGGCAAGGTCCAGGATATATTGGACTGGAAGGTACCTGAGAGCGTCACTGAGATTCGGAGTTTCCTTGGTATGGCTGGATACTATCGCAGATTCATTGAGGGATTCTCCAAGATCGTGAAGCCGATGACGAGACTGACTGAGAATGGTGCCAAGTTTGTATGGTCCCCTGAATGCCAGACTGGTTTTGAGGAGCTGAAAGCGAGATTGACCTCTGCTCCTATTCTTGTCATGCCAGATGTCTAGAAGAACTTCACGGTGTATTGTGATGCTTCGCGACAGGGTCTGGGATGTGTGCTTATGTAGGAAGGTCGGGTGATTGCTTATGCCTCGAGACAGCTCAGGAAGCATGAGCTGAATTACCCTACACATGATCTAGAGTTGGCAGCTGTTGTTCATGCTCTGAAGATCTGGAGGCACTATCTGATGGGCAAGAAGACAGAGATATACACTGATCATAAGAGCTTGAAGTATATTTTCACCCAGCCAGATCTGAATCTTCGCCAACGGAGATGGTTAGAGTTGATCAAAGACTATGATCTGAGTATCAACTATCATCCAGGCAAGGCGAATGTTGTTGCAGATGCCTTGAGCAGGAAGGTCTACTGCAATGTGCTTGAAATCAAGGAGCAGCAGCCCGAGTTGCATGAAGAGTTTGTGAAGCTCAACTTGGGTATTCTTGGCCACACTGATGCAGTAGCAATGGAGGTTGATTCGACACTTGAGCATGATATCCGGGCAGGACAGCTCACTGATGAGTATCTTCTGGAGATCAGACAGTCGATCAAGGAGGGCAAGGCCTCGGGTTTCACGGAGGATGATCAGGGTGTCTTATGGTTCAGAGGCAGGATCTGTGTTCCAGATGTGAAGGCTATCAAGGAGTTGATCTTGAGAGAAGCTCATGATTCAGCCTACTCTCTTCACCAAGGCAGTACCAGGATGTACCAGGATCTGAAGCAGTATTACTGGTGGTATGGGATGAAGAGGGAAGTAGCAGAGTATGTGGCTTTGTGTGACACATGTCAGAGGGTTAAGGCCCAACATCAGAGACCTGCTGGTTTGTTACAGCCTCTGCAGATTCCCGAGTGGAAATGGGAAGAGATCAGCATGGATTTCATCACTGGTTTGCCCAGGACACAGTCTGGATATGACTCCATCTGGGTCATAGTTGATCGGTTGACCAAGGTGGCTCACTTCATTCCGGTCAAGGAGACGTATCAGGGTCCGAAGCTGGCAGAGTTATACATGTCCCGCATTGTGTGCTTGCATGGTGTGCCGAAGATCATAGTATCTGACAGAGGTACACAGTTCACATCCAGATTCTGGAAGCGGTTGCATGAGTCTATGGACACTCGCCTCAGTTTCAGTTCGGCTTATCACCCTCAGACTGATGGTCAGACAAAGAGGGTGAATCAGATTCTGGAGGATATGTCGAGAGCCAGTGCGCTTCAGAACAGCCAGAGTTGGGATGTGAGTCTCCCATATGCAGAGTTCTCATATAACAACAACTATCAGGCCAGTCTGAAGATGTCACCTTTCGAGGCACTGTATGGCAGGAAGTGCAGAACTCCCCTGTTCTGGAATCAGGTTGGAGAAAGGAAGGTCTTTGGCCCTGAGTCTATAGAAGAAGCTGAAGAACAGGTCAGACAGATCAGAAGCAACCTGAAGACAGCTCAGACTAGACAGAAGAGCTATGCCGATGTCAGACGACGAGAGCTGGAGTTCCAGATTGGAGATTTTGTTTATCTGAAGGTGTCCCCCTTCAGGGGTCTTCGAAGGTTTAATGTCAAAGGGAAGCTATCTCCGAGATTCATTGGCCCTTTCAAGGTGATTGACAAGAAAGGTGCAGTTGCTTATCAGCTGGAGTTGCCTGCACGGCTGGCAGGTATTCATGATGTGTTCCATGTATCCCAGTTGAAGAGATGCCTCCGAGTTCCAGAGGAGCAGTTGCCACTTGAGGAGCTTGATCTCAGGGATGATCTGACTTTCTCTGAGCCGATCAAGATTCTGGACACGATGGAACGAGGCACTCGCAACAAGAGGATTAAAATCTGCAAGGTGCAATGGAAGCATTATTCCGAAGAAGAAGCCACATGGGAGAAGGAAGATGATCTTCGGGCAGATTTTCCTCATCTCTTCGCCGACTCTTCCTAATCTCGAGGACGAGATTCTTCTAAGGGGGTAGGTTTGTAACACCCTGATTTAATTTTTCCCCAATTTAATAAAAGGAATTAGAAATTAAATCGGTTGGCTCGTTTATTAGAGGAGGAAAATAAAATTTAGTTATCATTTTATGTTGCATTCATGCCATTGCATATTTTATTGGGTGAGAATAAATTTATTAAAACCCGAATAGGGCGAATCGATTTATTCTATTTGAAAAGACAAACAAAAGATTTATGAAAATTTTACAAAGTCAAACTCAAATTTTATTTTCAAGACCTGGGGAAAATATTTCTAAAATATTTCAAAGTGATTTTGATTTCAAACTGAATTTGATTTTGAATTCAAAAGGCTTTTGAAAGTTTGGGAAAAAAAATCAAATGGCAAAAAGGGAAAACACTCTCTCTTTCTCCTTTGGCCCAGCCGGCTGCCCACCTCCAGCCCAACCCCAGCTCCCCCTCAGGCCCAGTCCTTCCCCTCCACCGCAGCGGCCCACCTCCGCTCTCTTGTGCGCGGCCCGCGGCGCTGCATTCACCCGCGCGCGACGGCCTAGTGACCGCACCGGCCTGCTAGCGCTCCCCGCAGCGACCGCCTCGCCCTCGCCACTGCCACGCGGGCCCGCGACGCAGCCAGCGTGCCCGCCACTGACGGCTGGACCCCGCCTGTCGGAGCCATCCCCCACCTCCAACGGCCTCTCCGTAGATCCCTCTCCCCTCTCCCGGTTCGTACCGAACCTCCGCGCCATCTACGCGTCTCCCCTTCCGAACCCCGTGCGCTACTCGTCGCTCCCCCACGCCCTATAAACATCGCGCCGCTCCCTGGCTTCCATTTTCCCATTGCTCCAGCGCGTCCACCACTGCCGCTGCCCCCCCCCCCCGCCATTAACGGCCACCCCGAACTCGACGGCCCACTGCTAGCGCCGCCGCCGGTCTCCCTTCCATCCTCGGTTGGCCTCCCGAAGTCATGCCACGGCCGGAGATCCTTCGTAGGAGGAACATCTGCGCCGAATTCACCCCCGCATCGACCTCACCGGAGTTTCAAGCCGCGGGACACTGCCTCCGCCGTGATACTCGCTTCTCCGGCCCGCACCGACGCCAGCAACACCTTCACTGAACCCGCGGTGAGTTTCTCGTCCGATCCCACCCCGGTCCGCTATCTCTACTGGCCTCTAGTGCCTTCTCCGAGCGCTCGGCACCTCCCTGTTCATGGCGCCGCCGTGACCGCATCCCCGCCGCCGCGCTCGCGCCGCCCGATTCCTCCCCTTCTCCCTTGAGCCGTCCAGATCTCAGCGGATGGCTAAGATTAGAACCGGGGGCGAACCGGTATGGACCAGGCTCACCGTCCCATGGACGCGATCTCCCTTCGCCACGCTAGCTAGTCCACAGCCCACGTGGTGAACCGAACCAGTGACGCGCCGCCACGTGTCACCAGGGCCGGCGCCGCTGACCGTCCCTGCACCTTTTGTAGAAAGGACTCCAAATTTTGTGTTAATCAACCCGCAGTCCGATCGCACTGTTGAATGAGTCTTCGGAAACTTTCAGTCAAGCCCCTCTGTTTCCATGAAAGTGAGGCGCGGTCCACCCCACGGCCGCCCTCTCAGATCTAATCTGAGCCGCTCATCGCCAGATCAGCGGCTGAGAATAGACGATACCCCTTCGCCGATACACTTTTGCTAAAGAGTCCTCCCACTTCTCGGAAATCAATCCGCGGTCCAGGACCACTGTTCACTGAGTCTGCGAATATTTCCGATCTAGCCATTGCAGTCTTGATAATGGAGACCCGGTCCTGATGCAGATTAAATCCAGTTTTTTATTTATTTAAAATACGAAAACGAGTTCAAACTATTTACAGAATTGTCATTCAACTTCAAATGCTCATAACTTTTGCGTTTTAACTCCGTTTTGACCCGTTCAACTTGCGTTAGATTCATAATTTCGTTCTCTACGCAGTAGATCTATTAGTTTACTATTTTCATACTGTTTGTTGTACTGTTATTTATTGCTATGTATTGTGCCATGTATGTTGCTTGGGCCAGAGAGTGCGGAGTACGAGGACGCTCCAGACCATCCTTGCGACCCAGTTGATTCGACCCAGTCCGAAGGCAAGTGTCCTTGAACATCTTGCACCTAATTTATTTTACTTTTGGTACTAGAGTAGTTAGATATTGTAGATGCATGCTTGTCATAAATTTGAATCCCATGTTATGGTTTACTAGAATTTGTATATATTATCCTTGTCCTGTTTTGGGATGTTCGGGTAGGTGTTTTGCTTAGCCCTGCAGTCATGTTTGGGATGGGAGTTATAATGTTTATAAACTTGATTAATGAACTATGAAACGAATGTGGACAGGGTAATTTTGTAGTAACATGGTTATTAGGTAAATCCGGCAGGATGGACCCGTATTGGTGGTTTTGTGCCGTGGGACTCGGCAGCTGCTTTTGGTTTTTGGTTCAGGGCTCGTGCTAGACATATCCTGCCTGGATCCCTAGGACCCGGTTCTCAGAGCATGTAACCTGGCTTGACAGCGCAACCATGAGATCTGGATGGGCTGGACCTGGCTAATTAATTAGTTTCCTCCGAGTTATGCTACACGGGGTTGGTTTAGTGGCTCAAGAGGGGGTCCCTGGGGTCGCTGACTTATGTACGGGGATGAAACCTTAGAGTACGTGTAACACAGGCTTGGAGGGGCTTTGTAAAGGCCTTGCAGTGCAACCTGCTATGCACCTTGGCAGTGTTTAGCGTGACGGGATCTGCACGACTCATGGGTAACGATGTGCAACCTCTGCAGAGTGTAAAACTGATATATCAGCCGTGCTCATGGTCACGAGCGGCTTGGACTTCTTTGAGATTAGTTGGTTATTGGTTGGTTTTGGGTTCGGGTCATCTGATGGACTTCAGGTGCGGTTGCCTGATGGACTTCAGGTGTTGGTTGCTCGGTGTGACTCCGAGTGTGGTTTGCTAGGTGCGACTCCGAGTGTTGTTACTTTACTACAGAGTCTGTGGCTATAACCTAGTAAATAGGTGCATAGGATTAATAGGACTAATAGGGTGTGTCGCTTTAGGCGCTTGAGTCAAACAAAGTCAGCCTACCTTTGTTATAAGCCTCATAAGCATATATTTCCCACACTTGCGGAGTACATTTCGATGTACTCACCCTTCCTCTTTGTCCCCCCTGCTACCCCACCCAGACGCTGGAGACTACGCGTACGAGGAGCAGGAGTATCCAGAAGACGGAGGCTACGACCCTGACGACCTGTACTAGGATGGCGCTACCCCCGGTTGACCTTCCTGTGGAGATGGAGTCCAGATTTCCGCGTCTTCTTCAGAGTCTTCATAGGAGTCAGTTATCATGAGAGTCTGTACTTTTTCTTTCAGACCCGAGGGTCATTTATGTAATAATGTATGACATATTAATAAAGCATTGTTTTGATATTTACTATGATGTGGATATATGTATGAAAGTTGATCCTGGCATACATATATTGTGCTCCAATTTTGTTCTTAAAATTGGGGTGTCACAAAGTGGTGGAGCTAGATGACACTCATGTGATGGAGATAGCCGAAAGATTGTGATCAAGTGCTCCAACATGGAAATAAAGAAAGAGAAAAACAAAATGGGCTCAAGGCGAAGGTATAAATATAGGATCATTTTGTTTTACCGATCAAGACGCAATAGAGTGTGTGATCGGATTTAGGATAGACAACCGTACTATAAAGAGGGGAAATCTTTAATTACAATGGTTATCTAGTGCCACTAAGTGTGAGTCTCTTTTGCATATGCATTGCTCTTAGTGACATGGTGAGATGGATGAGTTTAACTCTAAAAAGTCTTTGTGAAAAATGCTATCTCAAGTGCTAATTTGTTCTATTTCTTTTGGAAGAGATAGCACTTGAAAGGAGAGAAAAAAAGAGAAGCCTTGCACATAACAGTGAACCTCTAGTCGGATATATTCTTAGCCCTAGCTGGATATTCCGTCTATTTTCATCCCAGCTCAGTTCGCATGACTAGAGAACCCTCGGCCGGATATCTTCTCGGCCCTAGCCGGATATTCCGATTAATATCAACTCAACTCAACTCGTGTAGACAGCAAGGTGTTTCTCGGATATTTATTCGAGCCTACCCGGATATTCCGGTTCAACTGAGATCCAGGCGCCCCCCCCCCAACGGTCATGAGCTGTGGCTGTGTGTTTTATGTGGCTGTAGTTCCCCTCTTGGCTCTCTCTCTTGCTCATTCTTCCCCTTTGCATTTTGAAAAACACCAAGAGAAGAAGAAAGCTCTCTCCCCTCTCCTCTCTCACTCCCAAGGATTTGTGCTCTATTCAAGTGAGAGATTGAGCTCTAGTGATTGATCTTGAGAGCTTCAAGAGCATCTCCCTCTCCTCTCCATCTCCTAGCTTGTTGCTCATTTGGGAGAGGATTTGGGGGAAACCCTAGTGTTTGTGCATTTGTGATTCCATTTGGTGGCACTAGGTGATTGTTGTGATTGTGGATTTCTTATTACTCTTGGTGATTGCCGTCACCTAGACGGTTGGTGATTTGATGATTGGTGAGGGGATTTGGTGATTGTATCCGCCCCCAATCGGTGATTTGTGAGGGGTTCTTGAGCCTTCCCCGTGGGAGATCACGAAAGGCATTTTTAGTGGATTGCTCGTAGCTTGTGGATCCCCATCTTGTGTTGGTTGTGCGGCACCCGGTTGTGGGTTAGGCGTGTGATGCCTATTAGCACGTGAACCTCCAAGTGGGTGTATCGCTACAACGGGGACGTAGCTTGCCGGCAAGCAAGTGAACCTCGGAGGAAAAATCATTGTGTCATCGTGTCCCCGTGGTATTCATTGTATTCATCTATTGTTCTCTTACCCGGCTCGGTATACACACTTCTATCACTTGTATTTACCTTCGTTATATTCTTGCAAGTTATAATTGTATCTTCTAGTAGCTAGTTATTTTACTTGTCTTGTGTAGTGATAATTATTCTTGCTCATTTTCTAACTTAGTTGTAAAATAGCAACTTAGACATTGTGTGACATAGAGATCATAATTAACTAGAATTGTGGATAGGTGGCTTGCACTTTTGTAGAGCTAGCGCAAAATTTGCTTCGTCATTTAGTTGTCTAATAAGTTTGCTTAAGTGTTGTTGTAGAAATTTTTATAGGCTATTCACCCCCTCTAGCCATTTAGGACCTTTCACCCAGACAGCAGCAGCATCATCATTTGGTTTCTAGTAGGCATATCTTATCAATCTGATTATTGTGTATTGTTTTTCCTTAGGTTTATGCACATGCACTGAATGTATGTATATAGCAGTAAAGTTTGTTTGTATGGCCTAAGGTTTCAGTCTGCATGCACTGAACCTGAAACTCTGAAATTGCATGTACATATAGCATAATTTGAAGTTTAGATTTGTGCAATTTCATTAATTCTAATTTGCAATTTACTTTAGCAGGAGGAACAAATTTTGATCTCTGGAAAAAAATTGTGTCAGAAAAAAGGAAATATAAGCCACATTGCTGAGGTCAGTAGCTCGATAACTGAGTCAAGTGATGGTGATCAGTTGCATTGGTTTTAAGACAAGTATACCTTCGAAATACATGATTATCTATATTCATGAAGCAGCATACATACAAGGGCTCAGATGAATAGGAGGATGACGAAGGAGAAGGTCATCAGAAACAGCAAAATTGCTATGGTTAGTACCCTTTTGGCTTGATGGTCTTGATGCTTTGTCTTCATCTTGTAATTTTCCTTTTGATTCATTCCCTAATTCTGCAATTTTCGCAGTGTGAGTGTGTGTTCGTAGATCTAAAAACTGGTGTGTGCGTGTGGAGTTTCTTTCTTATTGGAGGGTGAATTGCATATCTGTAAAACCAGGAATATTGTATTGGGCTGATAGTTGTTTTCTGGGTCCAACAACAGAAGAGGTGGGCCGGATAAGCAGGAAAGGTGGTCGGAATCAGCAGGAAACAGTTAGCGGGTTTTGGAGCTTGCATCCGTTATTTTTTTGACGGGCCTGGTACTCCACTTCAGTGGCTTATTGGATTCTTTTTCGGACGTGTTTACTGAGCCCGCGCCAAAATGAACAGACCTGGCCGTTGGATGGTGATCTGATGATCCACATTGTCGCCTGAGATGAGGCTGGTATCTCAGACGACTGTGATATAGCATCTCCCTATATTTTATCTGACACAGCTAATAGTATCGATAGCCAACTCTAAAATAGAGAGAAAAAATAATTAAATATAATATATGCTTATGATAGAACAAATGGGCTACCAAATTGGTTTCAAAAGCCGAGGAGATAAGCGGAATGCTGATTTAAACGGGCTGGAACTGTACCGCTGTACAGCCCAAATTGCTATTAGGGTACAAAGGTATAAGTCAGTTAGTAGCTCTAAATCAACTTCTTCCTAATTTTTAATAATAATTTATAGTATAATTAAATCTATATGATACTCTTACATAATATTAAAATATGTGTGTAAGCTTAACTTTTAATCAAGAGCTAAGTTTTATTTCTCTTCTCTTAAAGTATGAAAAAAATAGAGTTAGCTTACAAGTTAGCATTGTGGTTGGCCTTATAGCATAAAAATTTTATAGACATATATAGGAGTACGAAGCGTGGCACTCATTTCCTTTTTCAACTAAACACGGTATCTAAGCATGTATTTTAGAAAACATTTCGCACATCAAAAAACCTATGAAACTACTCCCTCCATTCCAAATTATAAGACGTTCCAAGAATTTTGGAGAGTCAAAGTTTTTCAACTTTGACCAAAATTATAGAGAAAAATATAAAGATTTATACCATCAAATATACATATAATGGAAATATAACTAATGGAGAATCTAATTGCACTTAGTTGATATCATAAATATTATTATCTTATTATATAAATTTGGTCAAAGTTGAAAAACTTTGACTCTCCAAGATTCTTGGAATGTCTTATAATTTGGGATGGAGGGAGTAATAAAATAGAGCAATTCAACTTTCCGTGTTATACTGTTATCTGTTTAAGACCTACTAGCAATAGGCTTTCAAGAATCAAGGTGTGCACGGAGATTTGAAAAACCCCTAACCTGCAGATACATTTTTATAGTTTTCGTTGTTATGTCAGTTTTTATTAGCAAATATCGGGTTCCAAATGCCGTGCAAAATGCAAGTCTCTAAACGGAGATGTCAATGGCCGAACTGTGCAACAAATGGGCCACCAAATTGGGCCCATACAGCTTCACACCAGGCCTTAATAGGGGGAAAAAAGATCTGAGATCACTGAAATATTATTTCAAAAGGCTCTTTTTTATATGTAAATACGTGAAAAAAGATTATATATCTATAAAATTAAAAATATCTTATAATTTGAAATAAAAGGAGTACTAATAAACTTATTTTTTGTAACATTAGACACTTAAGAATAAAATATTAGAGAAAATCTGTATGGCCAGTATCATTTTTGTACAATATTATTATTTTAGAAACATACTTATCTAAGAGCACTTCCTAGATATTAAGATAAGAGATCTTAATTAAGGAAGTGATCAGATTCACATGATCTCACTATCTATAGGCACATCGTCTACTAAAAAAATCTAGAAAAATGTGGGTGGCAAGTTAAGATATCCTAGAAAAGGGTGACCAAAGGATATTCGGCGAACACCAATTTCCTCTAGATCAGTTTCTTTTTGCTTAAAGGCCCTCTAATTTTCCGAAAACAACAGATGACTATAGTTTGTGAGCTGTGGCACACAAATCAATTTCACTTAATTACTAGTATGGTGCCCGTGCTAACGCCACGGCTTCATTTCAGAAATACAGATAAATGCAACCGAACAATGATTTTTTTTATAGTTCAACTGCCATATAATTTTATATGACCAAAGCTCTCAACACTGCACACTCAACATTGTATATAACTTATGCAATGTAGTACTTTTCGCTCAATAAAATACAAACCGTAGCATTAGCACGGCCACACAACTATATTTTTCAAACCCCATGCATAATTACGTACTAAAGTCTAGCTCGTATCATTCTATAGGCATTTTTTAGCACTCTAACCTTTCTCCTGTTCTTGTTTCCATAGGAAGCACCTTCAACCTGAATCACAAATATGAATAAGATTTAGATGATTTTATATAGACAATTATAATAAAACTATGAGCAAAAACTGAAATTTACATGAAGACATTGTAAACAAAAGTAAACTTTTCATGAACAATATTTGATGGCTAAGTTGTAGACTGCATTCCATACTTGTTTCAGCAAAAATGCATATCCAGTTCTGTTCTTGTAAAACGACAATTTGTATACCTTAGGAAAAATGCTTATGCAGTTCCGTTCTTGTAAAACGACAATTTGTATATACCTCCAAAAATTCAATTATTCTAAGCTAACCTGCAAACTCCAAACTCATGAAAACTGGAACATGGTTAATTACCCAATAAAAAAATAAATATGGCTTGACATCCGATGACACATAAACACGAATGCACCATGCCTCTATGCTAAGCTAGTCACTTTCCTACTCATTGTCAAGAACCTCATTAAACCATGACTTCTTTACACTGTAAAAATTGAAATCTTTACACTGTAACGGTTGTATACAAGTTCAATAATAAGCAGAGCTTTGTGCTTCTACCAAAGACTTTTTTGGTCAATTATCAAAAATACATATTTTAGAAGATAAGACATCCACAGAGTTCCTAACAGTACGTGTAAGATCAAATAGAAAAATGCTACAATAGTTCAAATGAATATGATGTGTGATTGCACGTAACAAGTAAATCAATAAAGATGACAAACTACCATGAGTACCTCACCTGCAGTGATTTACTGCATTCTTTAAAGAAGACTGCCATGCATATACACACTCCGATTGACAGGACGATATGTCACCGATTCTCCAATATGCAGAAGTAATTCTTTATGGTCCCTAACGTATTCTCATGCATGATTATACTTGTACACCTGGCGGATGTCAAAAAATAAATTCATAAATCAGTTAATTTTAGAAAATATTTATGGCTGACGTAGAGCTGCTCACGAGAGAGCTGGCTCTGGATGGTTTCTCCTCAGCTTTATCTATGGTCATCGCAAACCTATCAAGGAGCAAGATTGGCGTTTCAAATAACAAAGAAATCACTTGTGCCCGGTAGAGAGGGAGTAGCTTCAACTCATCACCTCCGTTCGAGCTCGGTGGCAACCGGGAGAAATCAGCGATGGTGGATCAAGAAATTCGGGCAGCGGCTGCACGTGCAAATAACGAGTAGGAGCACAGGCTCGATCTGCAGATGCTTCGTATCTTCGTGTGAAGCAAGAAAGGAGAAGGCGGCAACGCCCACCCACCGAGCATCGACGAAGCACTGGCTGGCGCGCCGCGATCGGCCACGAGGCGGTCATCCCGGCCCACGTGAAAACCTAGCCGCGTTGGGAGTCAGAAAGCGGCGGCGACGGAAGTCGTTTGGTATTTCTTTTTTTCACGTTTGCTCGAGAGAAGAATATAGACCGTAAAAAATGACAACCACGGAATCGAACCTTGGCCGCAGGGCACGAACGCGAGGGGCTGGGTGTGGGCGTTAGAGGAGGGAGGATGGATCGTCAGATATGAGTGAGTAACAAGAGGGAAGAGATTAGTTTAAATCTGGATGGTTCATTTTTATAAAGTTAGTTTTGTGGGTACAGTTTCGCGTGTGGATTTAGCGAGGTCTTCTCAGCATGGGAGATTTTTTTGGTACACCAAACAAAGAAAATGATTGGTGCTTTAGACTGTCCGCAGCGGGGACGGTAAAGGAGACGCTAAATCGGTTAGCCTAAAAAAAACGACCGCGGCGGGGAACGTGAAACGAATCGCTACTTGCGCTCATCCGCTATTGTGAGCGGAATGGCGTTCATCCGGTACCCGGTAGGCCCCGCGGCTCAGGCGCTGCCACGCTCGCGCGGAGGAGCGAGCGCTCGCCTGCGCGTGTCTGCCACGGTGGGTCCCATCTTCTTTTATAACCAAAAAAAATACTATATCTCACAAACTGAAAATTCAAATTAAATTTCGATTGCACAATTGAATTTGTTGCAATTAATTCTTCAAAACTAGATCTCTCATAAATATATTTAGATAAAGTGAGAAGTAGACCCACAGTGGATAGAAGATGATATAGAGGATGGATGAATGCGGGAGAAATGAATATAGAGGAGAGAATCTTGATGATGAGACAGTATAGAGGATGAAAACAGAGTAATATGAGTGCGGGTAGTCTTAGTAGGGTAGATTATCCTATACGCCTTAGTTATTGTCTTTAGTATCTTTTCCAGCATAATATTGATTATCATCAGATATCCTAATGTCCTAATGTGCAAAAACTGCGAAATTTTCAAGGATATTTAGCGCACATTAATTTCTCTCTTAACCGGTTTCTTTTCTTTTTGAAAGACCTTTTAACCATTTCTGAGAATAAATTGATTGATTTCTCAATATCTAAAACGTGGAAACAAATGCTTACAAAGTTTTTTTAGTACACAAATTAAAAGGCTCCCTTAACCGGAAATACTCCTACCTTATTATTTAATTATATTCAAGTGCATATTGGCCTATAAATAGCCCCCAGAACGCAAATGCGATGCAAAGCCACAAATACACACTGCTTGTAGTCTAACAGGGGAAAAAAAAACACACCGAGCATTCTTCGTTACCGGTCGACGACTCCAAAGAAATGGACGACGGGAAGCAGCAGTCGTCGGCGGCGATCCTCGTGGCCTGCTTGGTGCTCTGCGCCAGCATCATCAGCTCCGGCGACGCAGCAGCCGGCGGCGGCTGCGCGCTGTCGACCATCGTGGTGACGCAGTCCGGCACGGGCGAGTGGGCGCACGGGCAGCCGGTGTACGCGGTGACGGTACGCAACACCTGCCGCTACGCACAGTCCAACGTGAAGGTGGCCTGCGACGGGTTCGACAGCACGCTCGCCGTCGACCCGGCGAAGCTGAAGCAGGTCGGCGGCGGGGTGTGCCTCGTCAACGGCGGCGCCCCGCTGGCGCCGGGACAGGGCGTCACCTTCAGATACGCATCGAGCAGGCAGTTCGGGTTCCAGCCGGTGTCGGCCACCGTGGCGTGCTAGGGCCTCCTGTCCTGTCCTGTCCTCCTGGGGATCAATTGGAAAATGTTTTGTTTGTGGGAATAATAAGGGGCAGATGCACTTCTTCGGTGTCAGTTGACACCGAAGATTTTTACTAAGACAGATGAGAAATCACTCGTTATGTGCTAGTGTTCGATATATAATGCTGACAATCCTAATCTTTTGCCGTAAATTACCATTTCTAGCGGCCCGTAATGATTCCTCACCATCATTTTTAGCTGGTTTTGTCAGCAAATTCGTGTCCTGTTTGGCAGGGGGTGAATGAAAATTAGAGATTGCTTTTTTGGGGGGTGTTGGGGAGTAATATCTCAACAATTACTATCGAAGTTATCAAAACTTCTCTGTATAAACTCAAGAAATTAAAATTCTAGAGCACAGATACGCATGATCCTATCAGAGCACAACATGACAACTCTCCATATGCCCCATATGGCATGCATGCACTACTTCCCATGCTCTATCTTTTCTTCTTTTCTTCCACTCGCTCACAACTGAAACTAGAAAATTACAAAAATAGGACTCCAAACGCAAAAATGGGACTCGAAACGTTGCGCTCTTGATTTCCTTAACATTATACGTGTTTCATCTCTTTTCTCTCCTAAATACATGTATTAGACACCTGAGTTGACACTTTTGCCCTTGACCGCCAAGTTCTCAAATAACATGTGCGCGACGCTGCAATTGGTAGGGAGTTCTCCCATGTCTTGATGCAGACGCCATTGGCGGTGCCCGTGACAAGATAGTCCCGGGTGCTCCCAATCGGGGCTAAAGACTTCCACGAGAAAAACAATCCGGTGCTCCCAACCGGAGAAACTTGGGTGCTTCCAACCGGGGCTAGGCTTCCACGAGAAAAAATAAATGTGTGTTTGTGAGATTCGAACACAACACCTCTCGCCTTTCGCACAACTCACCTACCAACTGAGCTACACAACCCGCGTGATACAGTTCTGGACGTTTTCCTTTTGAATCCACTCGGTAAGGACCTTTAGCCCCGGACCACGTGATATAGTTCTGGACGTTTTTCTTTTGAATCCACTCGGGAAGGACCTTTAGCCCTAGCTGGTAACAACAACCGGGGCTAAAAAGACCTTTACCAACCGGGGCTAAAGATTCACCTTTAGTCTCGGTTGGTGTTACCAACCGGCACTAAAAGACTTTAGCTCCGGACACAATTTTTTACCGAGACTAAAGCTCAATTGAATTGATCGTCTAAAGGTATGTTCTACCGTAGCGTGAAGACGACGTCGTGGACGTGAACCCGCGTGACTTCTGCCTCGCCAGCGTACCGGCCGAGGCTGCCAACGCTCATGCCGTGTCCGGAGCCACACCGGCGCGGGCCACGTCCACGCTAGCGTTGCCTTGGCCAATGGAGATACAGTCGTTGCCCGTGCCACTACGTGCGTCCGTGATGGACACGTTGGCGCTGCACTCAATCTGGATGCTGTCCGTGTTGGGGCTGTCGGGCGGCACGCTGATCCGGAGCCCGCTCATCCAGACGTCCCTCGCCTGCAGCAGCGCCATATGGAAGAACTTGGGGTTCATCGACGTCACGTCGCGCACCGCTGTGTTCCGGCTGTTGATGAACCACACGCTCTGTCCATGTATGCATTGCATCCCAGACACGGTCGATGGCTTGTCAGTCAGAGATCCATGGATCCGGCCTTCGGTGACCGAGAAGAAGCAGCAGCTAGCTAGCTGCGTGCTTATGGTGGGCAGGACTTTGCAGTTTTTGCGGAAAGGCGTAATACATAGTAGAAGGGCAAAAGTGTCAACTCAGATGTCTAATACATGTATTTAGAAGAGAAAAGAGATGAAATACGCATAATGGCAAGGAAATCAAGAGCGCAACGTTTCGAGTCCCATTTTTGCAAAGTCAATGTTTGGAGTCTCAAAATTGCGAAGCGCATCATTTGGAGTCCTATTTTTACAATTTTCTCCATGTACTTCCCCCAACCCCCAAAGTTTTTTTTTTGATGAAACTGGAGAGGCCTAAACCCTTGCAGGCATTTTATTCAATGAACGAAAGCACAAACTACACGGTACAACCATTAAGAGACAAAAAAGAAAGAAATAAAATGGGAAGAAAAAAGAAAATTACAACAAATTTAGGACCCATAGATCAAAAGTCTAGGTGATTCTTGCCTTTGCCCTAAGGGAAAGGATATTCATTTCTTTTGTGAACACTTCTTTAACCATGCGGGAACACTTTGTTGACTTTCCTTGAAGATAAAATCATTTTTGACTGTCCAGATAGACCAACACATTAGGATTGCAGCCATCCTGAAGAAGGAAGGATGGGATTGGTCCCTGGTCTGAGCAATTGTCTCTAGAATGTATGATTCTGTCTGGGTTGAGATACCAATCGAGTTCTAGTGGTCTTTAGAGAACTGGCAGCCCAAAAAACAAGTGATCCACTGTTTCTTCTACTAATAATGGACAGAGGATACATTTATAAGATTCTTGCTGCATGTTTTTCCTCCTCAAATGTTCCTAGTGCTTAGAGAATCTTTCAATAAAAGCTAGAATAACACCTTATGCTTTGGTCGACATAAGCACTTCCATAACCATGTATAAACCCCCAATCAGCCAGACGATCTTTAGTCTATGACCAATCAGAAACTTGTAGGCCTTTTGTGCTGAAAAACACCCCAAGTTGAGGAAAATGCTCTATAAAAGATTGTGTAGTTTGGAGCTTCTGAACTGACAGAGGGAGACTGAATAGGTCTGATGCGCCGCTGTGAAAAGAGTTTGCAGATAGTGATTGCTTTATTCTTTGCAAAGGAGAAAAGACCAGGATATTCATTCTTCAAAGGTTGTCGTATCCATTTGTCAATCTAGAGTAGGCAGGTCTATCCATTTTGATCTTGAACTGGAGAGAAAGATTTAAAACACTCTAGAAGTATTAGAAGGTTTCTCAACCAAAAGGAACCTTTTTTAATGTGGCTAGGTAGCGTCCCATTTGGATAACGCTTCTCCCATACTAAAGAAACTAGGGTATATTTTTTTTGTTAAAAAATATCTAGATTCTTCATAAGAAGGGCCTTATTGTGTTTTTCCAGATTTATCACTCCTAGGCCACCTTCTTCTTTAGGAACACACACCATTTCTCATGGTTCCTTTGGGGCCTTTTTTGAGTTGGTGTAAGCCACCTCGATCCAAAGGTAGTGTTTTCTAAACTTATCAATTTGTTTGAGGACTTCTTTTGGAAGGGTAAGGGCGCTTAAGTGAAAAGTGGAGAGAGCAGTTAGGACAACATTTGTCGTTTCTAGTTTTCTCGCTTGAGAAAGAAAGGTTGGAGTACATTCCAACCTCCTATCACACTTAGTCACTAAAGGTAGGTAATATCCAATTCTTGGCTTGATTAGTCCCAAAGGTAGACCAAGATAGGTAAAAAGGTAAGGGACCTTTAGCACATCCAAAGGTGCTAGCTAAGTGATTAAATTTGCCATCTGAAAGGTTTATATGCACCATAGGGGATTTGTTGTAATTTATCTTGAACCCTATTGATTTAGAGAAAGAGTGCAAGACCGATTTCAAGAAAAACAATTGTCTAGCATTCCCTTCCATATCCATAATAATAAGAGTGGCATCAACATATATTAGATGACAGGAAAATTAGTTGAAGAGTTGAGGGGGATGGGACGATTCAGCATCCCATAGTCTTTAGCTTTATTTAGGATTGATTGAAGCAAGTCAGCTTCAAGGACAAAGAGAAGAGGGAGAGAGGGTCACCTTGTTTGACACCTCACTACTAGAAAACAGGCCTTCGGACGATCTATCAACTGAGCTTTAGTCTCGGTAAAATTTTGCGTCCGGGGCTAAAGACCTTTAGTCCCGGTTGGTAACACCAACCGAGACTAAAGGTGAATCTTTAGCCCCGGTTGGTATTACCAACCCGGACTAAAGGTCCTGAACCTTTAGTCCCGGTTGGTATTACCAATCGGGGCTAAAGGTCCTTCCCGAGTGGATTCAAAAGAAAAACGTCCAGAACTGTATCACGTGGGTTATGTAGCTCAGTTGGTAAGTGTGCCTGAGACGAGATGTGCTGAGTTTGAATCTCACACAACACACATTTATTTTTCCTCCCTGGACCTTTAGCCCCAGTTGAAAGCACCCGGGACTAAAGGCCCAGGACCTTTAGTCCCGGATTCTTAGTCCCGGTTGGAATACCCGGGGCTAAAGGCCCATTTCAACCGGGGCTAAAGGCCCTTTCTGTAGTAGTGCCTCTTCTGCAATGTACAATTTTACCGGGCACTCCATTTAGAAAAACTTTGGAGGTTCCTTAGGAGATGATGTTTTTGATCCAAGAAAGCAAGACATGACCAAAACCTTTAGCTTCCAGTAGTTCTGATAATGTTGTACCCAATTTTGTCAAGAAATTTTTCAAAAACAAGCATCATAATGAGCGCTTCTTTCTTTGAATGATGGCAGAGAGTAGATATTCAAAGGACCAAGTCAGACAGTCTTGAATGGTTATATTTTTTAATAAAACCATATTGATTTTGGTGAATCAAGGGGATGATTACTTTTTGAAGTTTGTTGGCTAACATCTTGGTGATAAAGTTTCAAGGAGTTGTTAAGAAGAGAGATAGACCTGAAATCAAATATTGTGGAAGGGCTATGAGATTTTTTCCATGGTGATGAAGAAAGAATTGATACTATGCTAGCAGTCATTATTGTCTTGGAAAGGTCCAACAAAGGTCATAGAAGTCATTTTTAATGAAGAGCCAACATTTCTTAATGAATTCATTGCTAAAGCCATCAGGTGCAGCGCTCCTTCTAAAATAACTTCAGCTCTGGTGGAACTAAAGTACTTTTTGATTTTTTTTTTACTTCGGCTCTGGTACAGCTGAAGCATTTTGTAAAAAAATGCTTGGTAAAACTGCTACAGAGGGTATTTTCGAGAGGATGAGCTGATCAGCTGATAGAAGTTCAAGATTTTAGCTCTGACTCCTAGTACAAAGGGACCCCCGGCTCTTGGTGGTTGCAGAGATGAAGCCATTTTTAACCCCATTTAGTAGGGTTTCTTGATAAGCCAGAGCTCCGTATTTATTGTTTACTCGGTACAAAATAGGTTTGACTGGAGGGCCATGTGTTTTGAAATGGAGGTCGGTAAATAGATAGATAATAAATACAGTAGATAGATAGAGATACAAATATCTATAAATATAATAGATAGATAGATAGATAGATAGATAGAGATATTGTTGATAAATATAAATATAAATTTAATAGATAGATAGAGATATTATGGATATATAAAGATATAAATATAGATGTAGATAGATTGACAGGTAACAAACATGACATATATCATATGTCTATATTAAGAGTAACTCCAACAGTTTCCTAAAACTCACTTGGCAAATCTATAGTTTTGTCAAGTCCCAAAACCAAATGTCAAGTGAAAAAAGAGGCCTTCTCCAACAGTTTGCTATTTGGGCTTGGCAAAAGAACTTGACATCCTAGAATTTTTGCCAAAATCATAAAATTGAGTCTCCAACAAGTTGACAAAACTAGTTGGCAAATTGGGATACACATGATGCCAAACGAAGGAGGACTTGGCATATTTGGCAAGTGATGGGGGAATTTTGTCAAGCTTGCCAAATTGCCAAGTACTTTTGCCAAGTCATTGGAGGAGGTTTTTATGGTTTTGGCAAAAATCCTAGGATGACAAGTGGTTTTGTCAAACTGTTGGAGTTGCTTATAGGTTCGTCTCCCAACTCATCTTTTTTAAAAAAACATTTAACCAATATCTAAGAGTTTCTAAAGATTGATATTGCTAGTTTGTTACAAGGCAACGTATGCTATGAAAATCAGCCTCCTGTGTAAATTATAAAAACTCTAATCAAGACTACAGAGATCTAATCCGATGGTTAGAGGTGAAGGTGGGTTATTTTAGCACTTAAACCCTCCACTGTGTCCACGCCTGTTTGGATTAGGATGAGATGAGTGGAAGAGTTTAAGTGCTAAAATAACTCACAATCGGATTAGATTCCTGTGGTCTTAATTAGAGTTTTTATAGCAGGAGCCTGGTTTTTATAGCATACGTTCCCAGCGTAGCCTATTTTCATGGTTTAAAGCAACTAATCCTAGATTTTAAGGAAAAGATCGGAAAAGGATCTTATCTCTGGATACAGCTCATATTTATGGCTATTCTGATCGGTTTTACAATACAAGTCCTCGATCAAGAAATGATTAAAATGATCTGCGAACCCTTTGTTGCAATATGAGTTGTTCCCTGAATGGGATAACCTGGGCAATGCTAGCCACCTACTTCTCCAAAACAAGAAACCCCTGGTGGGGTTCGATTCCCCACTGTGAGATGTGTGGTCATTGAATTCTAAACGTGATGGCTGCCCAACGTTCCCTATCTTGTTGATTGCCTAGCTTAGGAGGAGCCATAAGAACCTATCCGAAATCTTCCCCAGGGTGGGCGTTCTTCATGTCGAACTAGTGCTTGTGAAAAATCAACCACTTCTATCTTGTGCTCTGATCCAATACTTCTTAGCGAGCGTAGAACTACTCGATAAACCATGAAGGCATTCGCTGGCAAGAACATGTTTTAGATTTGAGCAACAAAGGACAAGAAGGCCCATATTGTGGCCTAGCTTACTTCAGGTAGGGAACCCCTATTGCGCTAGGAAGTAAGCAGCCACTGGCAAGGTTCCCTAGGGGAGCTTTTCCTGCGATAGTGACCGACGCGACGCTATACCGGAAAGGGCCCTTCGGGGTTTTGAAAGGTATAGACATGTCTATTCTTTAGTGCACAGCTTGGAAGGGTGATCCGGGCAAACCCCTTATAAAAATTTCCCCCCGCGCCCCCTTCCAAAAACAATGGATCAGTGAACCTATCTTTTTCTTATTTAGTTTAGTGGTTAGGTTCACTATTATGAACATATAACTACACCCAACCCTCCCTTGGGGGAGGCCCCTTCCCCCAAGCCCCCCTAGGGTTTTTAATCCTAATACGTTCTGCTCGTGGAACGAATTGGGATTATTAGTCAGTTATTTCATGTTCGATCCAACCTTCGGGATAGATATCCAACCTTCGGGATAGATAATCC
The DNA here is from genome assembly GCA_009763385.1 of Coix lacryma-jobi var. lacryma-jobi. Lineage (NCBI taxonomy): Eukaryota > Viridiplantae > Streptophyta > Magnoliopsida > Poales > Poaceae > Coix > Coix lacryma-jobi. The sequence goes on from CM019823.1 coordinate 109,967,921, forward strand.
TTCCTGGCAGGAAGGCTTATCTCTCCCTTTGGAAAGGCTTTTCCATCTCTCTGCTATGCTTCCCGGAAAAAGGGATTAAAGAATAGATATTTCTATACCTTTTCGGGAAGCAGAGCAGAGGGAACGGATCCCTCGCCCCTCCGGGGTAGTAACACTATAGTGACCTACAATACAATTCTGAATTGTAGAAGTACACTGCATAAATATAAGTATAGAAAGAATTGTAGATGTACACTGCATAAATATAAGTATAGATCCCTCCATCTATACTTATATTTATTATAAGGCAGGGTTAACTAATAAGAATAAGATCGGTCGTCTTCCCCTTTGGGGGAAGAGCTCCCTTATCTCTATCTCTATAGGGTTTCACAACCTAGCGGGTTGGGTCCCTACCTAGTGTATTTAGTATTTAGGGGAATTCTTCCCTTTGGTCGGATACTATTTTATCTTGATCTTATTCTTTAGGTTATTCCCTTCGGTCAACCCTAAAGAAGTTGATTGACAAGTAAAAATACTAATTAGTATTACAGGAATATATCAAATTTAGATTGCTAATAATATTAGCTATTATATTTCTTGAAATGCAAATATTATTGAATTCCATGTTAAGGATAGAATTTCCAGATAACCCCACCTCGGTTGTAGCTCTTGTCACTAGACAGTAATTTGATACATATAAGTAATATACTTTTACATTATTATTTGCTTGTCAAAATTGAAAAAAATAACCTAGCAGTTGGCACAAACATCAATCAATATACTACACTTATATCATACTGATGACTAGATGAAGTGCTCTAATTTTTTTGTAATTTAGCCCTTTTTCTGTTAAAAATTCATGTTTGGACCCCTTAAAAAAGTATACCCATTTTTGGACTCTGAGCTCAACGTCGAGGTAACACAGCTCGACGCCATAAGTCATGGCGCCGAGCTAGGAGGGTCTGATTGATGTGGCTAGCGACGTGGCAGGCACTAATGTGGCAGAGGTCGACACCATGATTCATGGCGTCGAGCTAAGAACAAGTAAATATTATTTTCTAAGACTAACATAAATATGCTATAGAGAAGCTAGGGCTAGGATGCTAACCTTTTTTGCAGCTTTTTAAAAATTATTTTTTGTCTCTCGTTTTTGCTGAATTTTTTATCGAATAAGATAAACATGGATAAACATGTTGTTAAATTATTTCAGGAGATTGGGATTTGATAACATGTTGTCATAATTTTAAATTTATAAGCACTAGAAAAATATTCCTATATATTACAATGAGAGGAAAAATTATCGAATATTTATATCTTTAATAAATTTTAAAGTTATAATTTTTTATTATGGCCATGAAATCTATAATTAATAATATTAGTTAATGTCGTATTAAGAATATAAGAACTAAAATATAATTTTGATGTTTTTTATGTTGCAAAGCATATAAATATTGGACGAAAATATATCATAAATTTAATTGACGAAAATATATCATAAATTTAATTTTAATTGTGCTTGTGTGTTGCTATAGTGAAATATCGAGTTTCGTATTTTTTTTGACAATATTTAAAAATATCTAATTTAATCTCTGATTAAAGTTGAAAATAAATTAATAGCCAACAAGATAAAGTTAAAAAAATGTAAAAAAAATACAGCCACAAAAACAATTTAAACATGCTATAAAAAGGTTAGCATATTATGCTTTGAACCTGGGTCTGCAAGGTGCAAGGTACGAGCTCAACCCACTTGTTCATAGCTTGGCGTCGTGAATCAGACCTCTACCACGTCAGCGCCACATCGCCTGCGACATCGTCGCCAACCATGTCAACCAAACTCTCCTAGCTCGGCGCCATGACCTATGGCGCCGAACTATGTTACCTCAGCCAATAAGTCACGACAACGAGCTCAGGGTCCAAAAATATATATACTTTTCTCAGGGGTCCAATCATGAATTTTTAATAGAAAAAGGACTAAATTACAAAAAAAAATAGGATGAAGTGCCTACAATAGATGTATATAGTATATTGGATAGTTAGTTACAAAGATATAGGCCCTGTTTGGCGGCTTGAAAATACAGAATATATTGTTTCCGCTGATTTGTATGAGAAAAAATTATTCTATGGTTAAAAATTAAGAGTTGTCTAGAGAACTAGAGATATAAGAATATAATAATGTCCGTTGTTAGAAATAATAGCAATTTAGTGACGCATAAATTAATTCCGACAATAAGGAAAAGATAAACAACATGTATCATAGATGTGTGATCTACCACTAGCAATATGATCCGAGATAAATCTAGGCTATGTGTCGCTAATAACGTGAAAAACATAAAAAGGAAGATCAGTGGGATCGAAGACATGCTTACAGTGAGGTTGTCGGCACTAGGGACTAGCGTAAAAGTAGACAAAGTAGACCGTCGATGAAGATCGGCGTAGAGGGAAGAAGACGTCCAGCGAGCAGTCGTGACAGTGCTTCCTAAAAATCTTATGCGTCCCCTACCCCGTGCAAGGACGCGAGGAGACACAGGCTTCAGAGATCTGCTCTCCCAGCACTAATGGCACGTCGGCGACGGGATGGGGTCGACAACAGCAGCGCAGCACTAGAGCAGAGGAGGAGAAATGTTGTGTCTAAAGGACGACGTCCCGTCCCTCTTTATACACACGCCGCAGCTGCATCTTTAGAAAGAGACAACCACGTAATCACAATATTAATGTGATTGAACCTACCATTAGTGTACGAGTCAATCACCATTAATACGAGAATAATTGCTTGCTAAAACAGGCCAGCGCAATTTTCTCCATGCATGCAAAAATATCGAGTGGCAAAAGAAAGCCGCGCACCTGCAAGGCCTCGGTCGGACCATTTACGCGCATGTCGTGCGCCCTGCGCGAGACGCCACGCCATGCCCCGCTTGGCCTGGCCCGACGAGGCGAGCGAGCGCGTGCGTGAGTTTCTTCTTTTGTCTCTCCTCAATAGCTTCAACCAGTTGGAGATAGCTCAACTATATAAGTTGGTCTCCCTCCTTCTACAGTAGCAATGTGGGACTAAAGTCCCCCACCATACCATGCATGTGTGAGTGGACCTTTAGGATTTATTTGGAATATTCATTTGGGCCAACCCCAAATCTTCTAACAATCCCCCACCGGATCCCAGAGGCACTCTTCATCCTCCCTATACCAAAGTACTGTTAATATACCGGCTATTCAATGGAGACCGGTTAAGGTTGAACATCCACCTAGAGCGACAAGTTAGGCTCATTCACAACTGCATAATATCTAGGCCTTGAATTGGCAGTTTGGTGCGAACAAGCTTCGCTTGACGTCTTGACTGATACTAGGCCGCCATATGCCTACCTCGCGAGTGGAGCGTATAAGTCATACTCCTATCTCACTTCATGAGCTTCTTAGAGAGTTTCCAAATCTCACAAACTGCGACTAACGGTTAAGCTCACATAGGTATGTTCTTACACAGATACTCTGTAGGACAGTATCTTGCTATAAAGCCTCAGAACACATTAAGACAAAGTCAATCTGTCTTACAGAAATGAGAGTATTGCATCTCCAACGGAGTGGGTTAAGTAAAAATGTACTCTCCCATCAACCGGCAGCTTGTTTTTCCCAGATCCTAATTCACGGGATCTCCGATTATATAGGTTGGGTTACTACTGAGGTTAACTCACATGGGTCTCAGTCCCATCTCCTTCGATGCATTATCAATCACAGTACGTGATAGTCCCTTGGTAAAAGGATCTGCCAGGTTCTTAGCTGTCTGGATGTAGTCCACAACTATTACTCTGGAGTTTCTCAATTTCTTGACAGACTTCAGTCTACATTTCACATGTTTGTTGGACTTCGTATTATCCTGTCTATTTTTCACCTTCGTAATAACCGTTTGGTTATCACAGTTTATGAGAATAGCAGGAATTAGTTTTTCAACCACAGGTAAGTCCATCAACAGTTCTCTCAACCATTCAACTTCAGTAGAAGCTGTGTCCAGAGCTGCGACCTCTGCCTTCATTGTCGATTTTGTAAGTATTGTTTGCTTACAAGATCTCCAAGAGACGGCACCTCCGCCTAAAGTGAATATATATCCACTAGTGGCCTTTAGCTCATCAACATCTATTATCCAATTTGAATCACTATATCCTTCAAGTACACCTGGGTACCCTGAATAGTGAATCCCATAGCTCATTGTAACCTTTAGATAGCACATTACTCGATCAATACCGCGCCAATGATCATCTCCTGGACTAGATGTGAATCTACTCAACTTGCTTACAGCAAATGAGATGTCAGGGTGGGTTGCGCTAGCTAGATACATCAATGAGCCAATAATCTGGGAGTATCTCAGTTGATCCTTTCCTAGCCTCCGATTCTTTCGAAGAATTAGACTAGGATCATAGGGTGTTGGAGAAGGTTTGCTGTCCATATAGCCAAAACGGCTCAAAACCTTTTCCACATAATAAGACTGCAAAAGAGTAATCCTATTCTCGCCTTTATTAAGTTTAATATTAAGGATCACATCAGCTTCCCCAAAATCCTACATCATTAATCTCATCGATGCTTGTCCCAAAGATCAGTATGTCGTCAATATACAAGCACAAGATTACTCCTTTGCCCCCACCATAACTGTAGTACACGCAAGTATCAGCTTTATTTACAGCAAACCCAGCAGAGGTTAAAGTATTATCAAACTTCTCATGCCACTGTTTGGGTGCCTGCTTTAGACCATACAAGGATTTGTGTAACCTGCACCTTGCCCTCTTGTCCTTGTGCTATAAATCCATCAGGCTGATCCATATAAATTTCTTCCTCCAGCTCTCCATTAAGGAAAGTTGTCTTCACATCTATTTGATGGACAAGAAGACCATGGGAAGCAGCCACGTATAATAACACTCGAATTGTAATTAATCTGGCAACAGGTGAGTAGGTATCAAAGAAATCCTCGTCTTGTTTTTGTGTGTAACCTTTAGCCACAAGCCTCGCCTTGTACTTTTCAATAGTACCATCAGGCCTAAGCTTTTCCTTAAATACCCATTTGCAGCCAACCGGCTTACAACCCACTGGTCTATCTGTCACTTCCCAAGTACCATTTGTCATGATGGAGTCCATCTCGCTACAGACTGCATCCTTCCAATATTCTACATCAGGTGATGCATATGCCTCTGCAATGGTCATGGGTGTATCATCCATGAGGTAGATAGTGAAGTCTTCACCAAAGGATTTTGCAACCCTTTGTCTCTTACTCCTAGGAGCTACAACACTGTCATCCTCTTCATTACCAAGTGGGTTTATAATTGGTTCAATTATGGGTATGGGTTCAGGGGTAGATTCAGTCGACGAACTAGACAAGGAATAAACATCTTTCATCGAGAATATATTCTCAAAGAAAGTAACATCACGTGACTCTATAAGTGTATCAACTAAAATATCAGGTGTCTCTAATTTTATCACTAAAAACTTATACGCCGTGATGTGGTACACATATCCCAAAAGAACATAGTCAACTATCTTAGGTCCGAGCTTGCGCTTCTTATTAATTGGTACACAAACCATTGTCAAACAGCCCTACGTACGCAAGTAATGTAGTGAAGTTTTCTTCCTTCATACGGAGTCACATCACTATTTTTAGTGGGAACTCTGTTCAGAACATGACATGCTATCAAAACAGCCTCCCCTACCAAGCCTTTGTCATACCAGACGTTCCTAACATGGCATTCACCAAGTCCATTAGCGTCCGCTTCTTTCTTTCGGCAACCCCATTAGATTGAGCTGAATATGGAGGTGTTTGTTCATGAATTACTCCATTCTCCAACAGAAGAGATCAAACTCATTGGAAAAATATTCACCACCACGATCAGACCTAACACGTTTTATTTTCTTTTCTAATTGATTTTCCACCTCAGCTTTATAAGTCTTAAAGCATTCTAACGCCTCATCTTTAGTTTTTAGAAGAAACACATAACTATTGCATCATCAATTAAAGTCATAAAGTATCTTTTTCCTCCCTTTGTCAACACACCATTCATCTCACAAATATCAAAATGTATGAGCTCTAATAATGTTGTGTGGCTTACAAGGTTGCTTCACTTGCACGCACGCTTGACATTTAGAGCCTTTGACAGTCAAAAAATTCAGAATTAAATTCATGCTGGATAGACGCATCATACAACCAAAATTAATGTGACACAAACGTGAATGCCATACATCAGTCACTGAATTGTTCGAGTCACAAATATGGTTCACCACTTTATTACAAAAATCAGAGAGAGAAAAGCGGAACAAGCCTCCGCTATCATAGCCTTTGCCAATGAATTGATCATACCTCGAGATGACTACTTTCTTCGACTCAAATACCAGTTTGAATCTATCTCGACACAAGAGGGATCTACTAATGTGACGTAACCGCCCTAATCCCATGGCCCACCGATCATTGTCAACTGACAGTTGATCCGTACAGCCAAGAGATTAAGACCGGTTCTGCCACTGGGCTACATCAGTGCCCGATGTCCGCAGGATCATCTCACAATTCAGTTACAATCTCTTGAACATTTTGACAAATAACATCGGAGTAAATAGCGGAAGACTTAAATAACATTAGTTTTACAAACCAGGGTTCAACATAAAATAAAGTGAAGTTATTACAGACCATAGTTCGAATAGATAGAGTTGGCAGGGTAGCATATGACAACAACTAAAAGATAAAGATACTTCACCCAGCCCGAGGGTGAATAATCACTCATCGGCCTCATCGGCCTCTTCCTGAACAACAGTCACACAGCAGGGTCCAAGGCATACTGAGGAATCTGCCATACCTGCAACATGGGTAAAAGAACCCTGAGTACAAAGGTACTCAACAAGACTTACCCGACTAAAGAAAAGGGAGAAGACTCAGGAATGCAGGCTTAGGGTAGTCAAGATAAGGCTTAAGAAAGATCAAGTATTTTGCAGAAAAGCATTTTTGTAAACCTTATTTTATTTTTGAAAGATTCGGTATTCCTTGAATCTTCATCGTTCATGATTCATTTTACATTTCAAAACATTCCTAGTTGAGAACCACTCCCTGTTGACAGTCAGTGACTAAGTCTCCATAACCGAGGAGCAGCGTTAATCCGGATAAATAATACTCAGCTGAGGGTCCCTATCCACACTGCATATGTAGCACCCAAGCTTGCATATGCCAACTCGTCTACCACGATTCCTCCAAGATTGGGCCCGGTCCTACGCCACCCGGAAGTACAGTACACCACTCCAATCCGGGACTTTAACCCACGTGGGTACATGCTACTTCCGCCATCTCTCCACTCCCAGTGCGCGGTTGTCGGTCCAATAAAGGATTCCTCGGAGCCGAAGCTTTCCGTAGTATGTGAATAGTTGCAAGTCTTAGTCAGCAGGCCCCCATACAGGTGGTCCCTAAATTTTCCAGCCAGCGACAAGCACCTCGGGACTCTAACCCGAGAGTACAGGTCCTGTCAGTTTTTCAACCCTGTCCCGGTCGGTGTCAACTGTTGAGTCCCGGACTACAACATGACGGCACCGTACGCAAGGACAACCTCTCCTTCCCATTGACTAAGTACGGATCAGATACTTAGCCAATAGTGGGAGTAAACCAGAAATTCCCATAAATATTCTTAAAGTGATCACACTTTTGAAATTGGCATTTTTATTGCAACTCTAGGGTATAGCATTGCTAAGCATTTTTCAAATAGTTTTAAACAGGGTCAGGGTTTGACGGTGGAGGTAAGTAATGCAAGAGTTAGGTCATCACACAACTCCTGAAACTTAATGTAGTAGTTTAACGTAAAACATTTAAGAAAACTTTATAAAAGCAAGGAAGGGTTTAAATGCACCGGGGCTTGCCTTGGATGGCAAAAAGAGCAGACTCGGGGTAGGTATAGGTGTCGGAGCTCGGGGTTGCCTCGGGGACAGATCCTTCGGTGGCTACCTCGACTTCAGGGCCTTCTTCCTCGGTCACTATACGTATGCAATGATGCATGCACATGAGTATGCTAGTATGAACAAAGTGCATAGGATAAAACTAGAGTATAGCCTTGCAAAGTATGAGTGGTGGTTAAAGTGGTCAATAGATTACTTATCCCTTTTTAACAATATTAACAAATTTAATTAAGCAACTTTTATTAAGCCTAAGTATGGACATAGCAAGGCATCACAAACATCATAGACCAGAGGGGTATGGGTCTATGAACATCAAGCAATCCAAAAGTCACATCACAGGGCATTCAACGCTAACCCTAATCACCTTTTTCTATTTTATTAATTATATAAAAAGGTCATTTTATGAAGGTGCTCCAAAAATTACCAAATTAATCACACAAGTTCATTAGGGTACAAGTATATGGCAAAACAAATTTCATAATTTTTGGAGGTCATTAAGGTGCTCAATTAAATCTAGGCATTAATTAACAAAAGGCACTATTTAGGAATTAAAATAAATGCCCAAAAATCAACTTGTTTCAAATGACTTCAAAATTTCACCAGAGACTTGTCATGGCAAGACTAGCTCACAAAAAGTGATCTCATAATTTTTGGAGATACAAATCTTTTTCTAAAAATCCAAAACCATCATTCATTAATTAAAAGGGAGATTTTTCATTTTCAAATTTTTGCAGAAAAGTCAAGTTTTATATTTTTATAAAATACTTCAAGGTGTAAAGAGTCTACCATCAAAATTTCAGAATTTTTGGATGTCTACAGAAAATCATACAAAAAAGAGAAAACAGAACACTATTCACATCTTGAAAATAAAAAGAAAAACGGGCACGGCGGCGGGAGCTCGTCGCCGGCGACCAAAGGCGGGCGGCGCTCGGCACGCCGGCCAAACCAGAGGGTCTGGGGCGAAACCAAACACCTAGGGAGCATAAGGGAGCTCACCGGAGTCGATTGGGCAGCTCGGTGAGGGACGGGGATGGACGGTGGAGGTGGTCGACGGTGACCGGCGGGAAGCTCGCGGCGGCGACAGGCGTCCTGGCGACCCTGTGCACAAACGGAGCCGCTATGGCCGGGTTAGAGTCACACGGGGACAGGGAAGCGAATGCGAGGGTCGGAGGGAGATGATCAAGGCCGGAGACGGCGAATTCCACGAACCCGAGTTCGCCGGGTTCTCGCCGGAGACGACAACGACGAGCTACGCCGGGCAAACGGGGACGGTAGAGGTGAAATTGGAGGGTGGGGAAGCTTCACCAGATCAAGGCGGAGCTGCTGAGCTAGGTGGTTGAGCACGGGAGGCTCTGGAGTGAGCTGGCGACGGCGGCGGAGGTGAGTGAGGGAGCTCGGGCTCCGGCGGCCTTCTTATAGCCGCGGTCAGAGGCCGGTAGAGACCTCGGGGTTGCGCGGGTAAGGTTTGCGGGGGCGTGCGCACTCGATTGCGCTCTGGCGGATAAGCTGGCGTGCAGCCGGGGCTCGGGCGCAAGCTCGCCGGCGATGGCCACGCGGCGGCGACGCGTAGAGGACAGTAGGGGACGGGAGCGAGGGTCAGCGCTCGCGTGCGGGCGCGGAGGGAACAAGGAGACATCGGCGGCAGGTTGGTGGCGTGTGGGGAGCAGCCAGGCACGCGGCACGCGCAGCGCCGGCGGGCTGGCCATGGCCGGGCCCCCCCTAGCTCGCGGTAGGAGAAGAACAGTGTAGGGGTAGGATTTGACTTTTGGCTGGTTTCTGAATTTTGCAAATTACTCCCAACATTTGAACTGGGCAACAAAAACTCAAAACACCAAAGTTGCTCAAAAAAATGAGATCTACATCTTTGTCAATATGAACATTTTCAAATTCCAAATATTTTTTGAACTATATTCAAAAACAGAAAAGGGGACACTTTTCAAATTTGAATCAATTCAAAATTACTTAGAATTTTAAACTGAAACTTGAAAATCTGCAAATATGAAAGTTGTTCCTTTTATCAAAACCTACAACTTTGCTATTATACACTTTTCCTGAAACTCATTTGTTTTTGAACTCATTTTGAAAACTGAAAAGGGGACAAAAACTGGAGTTTGAATGAATTTGAAATAACTCAAAACTTTGTACTGCAACATGAAAATTTGTAAATACCAAAGTTGTTTCTCTTTGACAGATCTACAACTTTGCTTTTTGGACCAACCTCAAATTTTGAATAATTTTTGAATTACAAAGAGAGGTGTAAAATCCAGGGTTTGGAAATCAGGGTTTTGCAAAGGGATTTGAAATCAAATTCTGATTTTTGAACTTTGGCCAACACCACAAAACTTCAAGACACCAAAGGAACAAGAATTGCACAAGGCTAGTCACAGAGATGAAATTACCATTTTGCCCTTGTAGAGAGAAGTGGGCTAATTAGGTTTTTTTTTTTGCAATAGAGGTACTTCACATAAAATGACACACATGAAATCATGATCAAGATGCTTAAAGATGATAATGATGATATGTCAAGTTAATTACATGCTAAACACCAGAGGTGTTTCAACTAACGAGGTTCTTCTTTATTGAGGGGGCATGCTACACGTTCTTGAGCCACAAGATCTTTCCCGAAGTGAACTTCAGATCGACCGAACCAACACGAAGAACGGTAGCATGCGAGCCGTTGTTGACACTTACTACCGTCGCAACCAAAGTCGCCCTTGGCAACGACACTAGTAATGCTAAGGTATGTTATCAGAACACTAGAGATAAAATCCGCAAGCGCATAGATTAGATACCGCACTTCACCAGATGTAGACCCAGTTTTATATCGAACCCAAAGGAATGGGGTGATTGTCTTAAGTCTATTGCTTAAACCCTGAGCACTAGCAAAAGCGAGAATATAAAAGATAAAGGGGAACACTAGGATTTCCAGCTCTAACCTCAGGAAGCTAGGCAATTATTATTCTACTGTGGATTACGTTGGGAGACCACATCCAGAGTATGACGATTCCCAAGTAATATACTCCTGCTAGCCCTATAGACGGGAGGTGGACTATGGAAAATTCAACAGGCCTATAAGAGTCACACCCGCGAGCTACCACCGATCCGGAATATAGGGTACACTATGCAAGTAATCGATTCTAAGCACCACGCTTACACGACGACGACTTCTCTAATTCTAGAGCGACTAGATTAGAGTACTCTAATTAGAATTAGTACTCTAATTAAAGTTGCAAGCCAGAAGAATAATAAGAACAAGAACGCTTATTGATAATTAGAAGTTGAAAACCGAAGATTATACTGATCCAAGCTCTTGACGAACTTGAATCCGCAGGTACAAGCTGAAGAAGTAAATCCGACAGGCCGGAGCTCCTTCTAATCTCCCTCTAATACCTCTCTCTCTCTCTCTCTCTCTTCTAATCCTACAGAAGACTAGATCTAATCCCTAATTAGAGGGCTACTAATCTTCTAATTGCTAGATGGCTCTAATCCTCTCCCGAAGAATATGACTGGAGTTTCTGTCTTGGATCTGATCTAAATGAGGATTCGCTTCAGGGAGGGGGGTCTGAGGTTTCTTATATAGCCCTGGGGGATGAACGGTGACCTTCCGATCAAACCGACCTTGAACAACGGTTGAGATGCAACGAGGAGGTCGATTAGGGCATGCTCCACGAAGATGGGCCTTGAAGGACCCTGGCCCAGACCGACCGGCCTAGGGGTGGGGCCGGCCGGCCCCACCTGGCAGCCGCCAGGCGCCGTCTTCGCCGATTTGTCTTCTGGAAGCCTCCTGGTTGCCCTAGCGCGACTTTCAATCTTGTTGTGCAATCCATCGTATTAGAGAAGGAACCTATCTCTTTCCATCTACTAGAAAACACCCTGGAGAACTGGAATTCACCATAGCTGTTGGATCTGTCAGTTTGGCCCTTGAATTATGTTGCTTGGTGATCACTCCAAGTTGCTTCTAGAAGCTTCCAAGTTGTAACCAATGAGGACTCTTCTGTCGGGACTCCAATTGTAGTAAACCATATGTCTGTTTCGATCGTCTCGACAAGCTCTTCGCAATGGTGTGCTCTGATTCATCACTTGGGATACTTTTATGTAGTGAAATATTGGTATTCCTGCAAAACAAGTGAGAACAACACAACTCGTGGAACTCGTTAGAATCAAACTCTATTCCTAGGTTGATGGTCACTTTTATTCTCTTTTAGGTGACTTATTGACGATATAAGATATGAGTTAGTGACCGTCAACAAGCTCCCCCACACTAGATCTTTACTCGTCCCTGAGGAAAGTAGAGCTTCACATTCACTGTTCATAGAAAAACCTACACTGTTGGGATTAGTATTGTTGAAAACAAATTTTTATTACCTTTACCCTTCAGTCTTGACAGTTGGAGAGTTTTGTAAGATTTTTTTGAAAAGAATGTAGCTTTCCTTCTCCTCCTTGTGATACCCTCAATGTCGCTCAAAGTTCTTATCTCCTCACATGAGGCATTGCCTTCTTTTCAAAATTATTAATTATATCTGGAGCTTTAAGAAGTGTGTAGCACTTATGCTTTGATTATGTTACAAAGTCAACACTTAGAGCTAGGGAGAGAAGTGTCATACTCTTTAATCAAGATTTTATTTTTGAAAACACTTGTCCTCTCTTGTTTGGTATTTTGCTTAAGAGACACCATGAGCTATGAGGCTAATTCTACTGTTGAGCATGTGCCCATTTTTTTAGCGAGGTTCCAGACACTTGTCCCTTGTTATTTCCTCGTGATCAATCTTTTTGAGGTTTCGGGCACTTGCCCCTTTTTATTTCCTCGGATATATATGCATTTTGCACAGCTCATGTCTCTTTCACAATAATACTTCTCAAGAGGGACTTAACCTTTTTAAATGATCTTGATTTCAGGAATATGATAAATCTCTCAACCAAAGCCATAAAAGTTAACTTAGCATCATTACAAAGGTAAGTAGCTAGAGTAACAAAATAATGTCATGATTATTAAGGCTTTAGGAGGAAATATGTTTTTACCACTGAGGAGAAGAATTGCTATTTGATTTTAAGCATTTGAAATAAATTCTCCAAAGACAAGACATGTAGAGTCAGGTATTATAATAAGCAATTAATTATTCCCAACAGTAACAAGAGATTCTAAGAATAGATCATGTGAGTTATCTCAAGTTATTATCAAGTTTAATTCAGGACTCATAAATCTTGTGTCAAATGGTTTTCAATCCAAAAATAGAGGGCAATATGGAGATAGAGAGGGTGTGGTACGTACTAGACCTGTAGACAAACAAGAGTAATTCATCATGTGTGGTCTTGTTGAGTGATTCTTGTTTTTCCTGTGATTCTTCGGTCGATCTTCCATTTATTGGTTAGGTCCTTCCCCCACACTTGTTCCTGTTATACCTTTATGCACAACATGTGGAGACAAGACACATATCCAAAACAAAAGTAGAGAGAGAGAGAGTAGATAACTAAAACAAAACTTTATTGATAACTTATAAGGCACTTTATTACACAAGCAAGCAAAATAACTAAATGATTGAAAACAAACTAAACACTCTTTAAAGACTCTAAGACTCTTAACTCTAATAATTGTGCCTTATTATAATACCATTAATAAACTCTCTCACTCTAATTGAGGTGATTAGCTACGGTTTGTGATAGGGTGTTTACACGAAACTTTAAACCGCTTTGCTTAATCTCCTGTCTATCCATTCTCCTAATCAGGCTGTCACAAATCGTTGTCACAGAGGCTAGGTCTTCCTTAAGCTGAGTGTTAGCTTTGGCAAGGGCATCCACCTTCTTACTAACTCTAATGTAGTCATGGATGAGGTCGTCCACCTGCTCCTCCAACTTTGTCATGGGTTCTCTCTTGCGTTTAGGCTTAGAAGAAGAGGCTTCGGATGAGGACTTCTCCTTACGAGGCACCACCTGGATTTGTCCGGGCTCAGCTCGGACTCCATTAATGGCGTAGCCAGTTGTGGATTTGTACTTCATACAAGTTACATCTCCAAACTTGTTCGTCTTCAATCTCGTGAGCTGTTCATTGGGTCCTAGAGGTAGAAGATTGACTTCCTTGGAGACACGGAACTTCTTGGGCTCTCCTTGACGTGATCCTCCCTCTTTGGCTTGGGCGTAGAAGGATTGATGTTGAGGCTCCTTGCCCTTCGGCGGCATCGTGGCTAGAGGTGTTGGGTCATCAACGAGCACGATCTCCTTCTCAGGCACAACGGCGAGGTCTTTCTTAGGAGCAACGACGAGGGCCATCGACTCGTCAGAAGGGAGAGGCTCGTTGAGGTTGATCCTGCGATTGCCGGCCATCGGAACAAGGAGAGCTTGAACTGCTACTTGGGATGAGAATAGATTGGATGGTATGGCTCTGGGCTAGCAGGGTCTGGTTTTATAGTCCTGGATCAACTAGAAAGAGGCTGATCCATGCTCCGAGGTTCTCGTAACGAAACAGATAGGGAAGTTACGAAAAAGGAATAAGGGAGGCTTTAGAAAGGAAAGGGAAGCGATGGGACCCGATTGGACACCAGGCCAGGCCGGCTGGCCTAAGGGTGGGGCCGGCCACCCCCCTTCTCTCCGGAAGGCGGCCCGCTTTTTCGTGGCTCTCTCTTATGCTTTCCTAAACTCTATTTTCTACCTTTTCTATTACAAAACCGTTCGGAGGTGGCGGAGGATCAAATTAATGGAAAGTGAGGAATTGGATCACATCCAACTCCTCGAAACTCTTTTCAGGTTCTAGAAAAATCTTAAGGCAATGACCATTTACCTTAAATAACGTACCTTCGTCGTTTTGAAGTGTTACCGCTCCTTGGGACGAAGTGCTAATCACCGTGAATGGTCCTTCCCATTTGCTTCGTAGCTTTCCATGACCGAATAGCTTAACCCTGGAATTAAAAAGTAATACCTTGTCTCCCGGAGTGAAGTTCTTCGTCTTGATCCTCTTGTCATGCCACCTTTTGGTTCTCTCTTTGTAGATCTTGGTGTTATGGTATGCCTTTTCACGCCATTCATCTAGTTCTGAGAGTTGCATCTTTCTCTTGATTCCTGCTGCTTCCAAGTCCATGTTCCATCTTTTTATCGCCCAGTGAGCTTTGAACTCTAGCTCAATAGGCAAGTGACAAGTCTTCCCGTAGATGAGTTGATATGGTGACATTCCCAGCGGTGTCTTGTAGGCTGTTCTGTAGGCCCACAATGCATTCGGTAGTCTGTCTCTCCACTTTGTTCCCATCTTGTTGACTGTCTTCTGCAGAATGTTCTTAATTTGCTTGTTCGATGTTTCTGCTTGGCCACTTGTCTGAGGGTGATAGGGGGTAGCAATGTTGTGACGGATCCCATGTTTTGACAGGTATGCACGGAAGTGCTTGTCAATGAAATGAGAACCTCCATCACTAATCACCATTCTTGGAACTCCAAATCTTGGAAATATCACTTCCTCAAACATTTTCTTGGAGCTTCTGGCATCTGCAGCTTTACATGGTAGGGCTTCGACCCATTTGGAAATGTAGTCGACTGCCATTAAGATGTACTCACTATTCTTGGATTTTGGAAATGGTCCCATGAAATCAATCCCCCAACAGTCAAAGAGCTCGATCTGGAGATTGTTAGTGAGTGGCATGGCATCTCTTGAATTGATATTGCCATGCCTCTGACATGCTCCACATCTCCGGATGAAATCTTTTGTGTCGTCATACATGGTTGGCCAGAAAAATCCACTTTGCCAGATCTTGGAATGTGTGTGTAATGCTCCATAGTGTCCTCCATAGGGTGATGAGTGGCATCTTTCAATGATCTTGATTCCTTCTTCAGAAGGTACACATCTTTTGAGTAGCCCGTCAGAGCACACTCTGAAGAGGTACGGATCATCCCATAGGTGAATATGACTCTCGTAGACGAGCTTCCTCTTATCTTTGCCTGGTGGTACGTACCCTGAAACCATAAAAATAACAATATCTGCATACTAGGGGTCAGACCTAGAGACTAGATAGAGTGTATCGTCCCTGAGTGAATCGTTGATAGGTAGTTCCTGTGGATTCTCAAATTGCATTCTAGACAAGTGATCAACAACAGAATTCTCTACTCCCTTTTTATCTTTTATTTCTAAATCAAATTCTTGGAGTAACAAAATCCATCTTATCAAGCGAGGTTTAGCATCTTTCTTGGTGAGCAAGTATTTAAGAGCAGCATGATCAGTGTAAACAATTACTTTAGCTCTGACTAAGTAAGATCTAAATTTATCAATGGCAAAAACAACAACTAGTAGTTCTTTTTCAGTTGTTGCATAATTAATTTGTGGTCCAGTCAAAGTTTTACTAGCATATGCAATTGCGTGATGCTTCTTATCTTTGCATTGTCCTAGCACAGCACCTACTGCATAATCACTTGCATCACACATGATCTCAATAGGTAAAGACCAATCAGGTGGTTGAATGATCGGTGCAGAAATGAGTGCTTTCTTTAGGGTTTCAAAAGCTTTTAAGCATGCATCATTAAATTCAAAGGGTACTTTCTTAGCCAAAAGATTAGTAAGTGGTCTAGCAATGTGTGAAAAATCTTTTATAAACCGACGATAAAAACCAGCTTGGCCAAGAAAACTTCGTATCCCTTTAATATTAATAGGAGGAGGTAGTTGTTCAATTACTTCAATTTTAGCTTTGTCTACCTCAATTCCACATTCAGAAATTAAATGACCAAGCACTATGCCCTCTCTAACCATGAAATGACATTTTTCCCAATTAAGGACTAAGTGCTTTTCCTCACATCTTTGAAAAACCTTGTCTAGATTTTCTAAACAGTGATCAAAAGTTTTTCCATAAACAGAAAAATCATCCATGAACACTTCCATAATTTCTTCAATCATATCAGAAAATATAGACATCATGCATCTTTGAAAAGAAGCAGGGGCATTACATAATCCAAAAGACATTCTACGATAAGCATAAGTTCCTTATGGACATGTAAAAGTGGTTTTGATTTGATCATTAGGATGGATCGGAATCTGATGATATCCAGAGTATCCATCAAGAAAACAAAAGAAAGAGTGATTAGCCAACTGCTCTAACATTTCATCAATGAAGGGCAGTGGAAAGTGATCTTTCTTTGTTGCCTTGTTAAGTTTTCTGTAATCAATACACATTCTCCATCCAGTCACAGTTCTTTGTGGAATTAATTCATTCTTCTCGTTTCTAACAATAGTCATGCCACCCTTTTTAGGCACAACTTGCACAGGGCTTACCCACTCACTATGTGGCACAGGATAAATAATCCCAGCGTGTAACAACTTTAAGACCTCTTTCTTAACTACTTATCTCATCGCATTGTTAAGCCTACGTTGGGGTTCTCTAGAAGGTAAGGCATCGGGATCTGTAGGAATGCGATGGGTGCAAAGAGCAGGGTTGATCCCCTTGAGATCTTGGAGTGAATTGCCAAAGGCAGATCTATGATTCTCTAAAACAGTGAACAAGCGGAGTGTTTCTTCTGGAGAAAGTTCATCGCTTATAATCACAGGAGTGTCTGGATCATTGTTAAGAAAAATGTAGCGAAGACCAGAAGGTAGAGGTTTTCACTCTATAGGAGGTTTAGGAGGTTCTTCGAAAGGATCTAGAGGTGTTGGAGTTTTAGAATGGTCATCCTCTTCGTCTATGAAAAACTTAGCATCATCTTCAAGATTAAGTTCTATGAAAGATTCAAGAGATGCTACCTTAACCTCTTCTACAAGGTCTAACTCTAGACAGGGTTCACTTCTAGTGTTTAGGGTATGAGTGATAGATATGGGTAGTGAAAGATTTTTCCCTAGACAAAAGTTTAATGTCCCCGTCATTCCTTCATGTATAAGTCTTTCGATTGGTTGTCCTATCAATAGGTCAAACTCATGAATATCAAAGATATAAAAGCTTAAGTGCACTAGAGTTTCTTTTACCCGAATAGGCAGGACATACAAGATTCCTAAACTAGGAAGAACATGTCATGAAAGGCTTTTAAGGCATTTAGTTGTTGGGGTTAGTGGCATGTCTTCTAAAAAGTCATGTGCAAAGATTGCAGACATAATATTAACACCGACAACAGGATTATAAAGAGCATGGAAAGGGTCTCTATGGATTTGGCAGAGGATAGAAGTAGAAGGTGAATCTAAGCGAATTATATCAGAGGAGGACTCTGACTCTTCTAACCACTCATGGCTTACCACAGACACTAGCTCTTCCGTAGTCTTTTTAAAGAAAGCTTTATCAGTCAAATCTGGAGGTTTTTCAGGAAGTTTTAGACTATGAGGCTTTCTTGTTGTATTATACTTTGAGGTATCACCAAACTCGGTGAAATACTCATCCTCGAATTTGAAGATCTTTGAGATCGGAGTTTCCTCCTTATCAGGATCTGAGATAGTTGATGCTAAAGATTTCGGCAGAGTTTCGGGTTCAACTATCTGGGTTTGTTCTCTTCTAAGAACTCTATAGACTTAGCTTCGGGAGCGGATTGATCTATCTTTTGCAAAAGCTCTTTTGCCGCAGGAGCAGATGTGCAAAGAAATGATCCATTTGCAGCTAAGTTAAGAAAAGAAGAAGTTTTCCTATTCAAACCCATATAAAAATGTTGAAGAAGAACAGGGTCTGGTATTGACAGAGATGGACTAGAGTGAACAAGATTTTCAAAATGTTCCCAGGCAGTTATTAGAGATTCATCGTCTTCTTGTATAAAGGATAGGACTTCTAATCTAAGACAGATGATTTTGGAAATTGGGAAGAAATCTAAGCAAAAGCTAGAGCAAAGATTTTTCCAATCCCCATCCTTACTCGGTGCGGTTCTACTATACCAGGTTTTAGCTTTCCCTTTCAAAGAGAAAGGAAAGAGCTTCCATCTAAGGGTTTCATCGGACATGCCTTTGATATAAAGACATGAACAGGTCTGTTCGAACTCGTTAAGGTGAGTGTATGAATTCTCATCTTCCTTGCCTGAAAAGGATTGTTTTTGGACTATCTGTATCAAACACGGGCGTAGCTCATAGCCATCGAAAAGGATAGGTCTAGATGATTCTGGTGGTTCCAAGGCTACTACTTTAGGAAAATGGCAGAGGCTAATGGGAGTGGAATCTTTGGAACCTAGGGGAGATTCTAAGAAATCCATATATAAAAATAAAAGATAAAAGATAAAAGTATGATTACAAGTTTAAGCAGACTTTAAGATCAACTCTCGACCGTTCCCCGGTAACGGCGCCAGAAATGCTTGTTGACACTTATTACCGTCGCTACCAAAGTCGCCCTTGGCAACGACACTAGTAATGCTAAGGTATGTTATCAGAACACTAGAGATAAAATCCACAAGCGCACAGATTAGATACCGCACTTCACCGGATGTAGACCCAGTTTTATATCGAACCCAAAGGAACGGGGTGATTGTCTTAAGTCTATTGCTTAAACCCTGAGCACTAGCAAAAGCGAGAATATAAAAGATAAAGGGGAACACTAGGATTTCCAGCTCTAACCTCAGGAAGCTATGTGATTATTATTCTACTGTGGATTACGTTGGGAGACCACATCCAAAGTATGGCGATTCCCATGTAATATACTCCTGCTAGCCCTATAGATGGGAGGTGGACTATGGAAGTTTCAAAAGGCCTACAAGAGTCACACCCGTGAGCTACCACCGATCCGGAATATAGGGTACACTATGCAAGTAATCGAGTCTAAGCACCATGCTTACACGATGACGACTCCTCTAATTCTAGAGCGACTAGATTAGAGTACTCTAATTAGAATTAGTACTCTAACTAAAATTGCAAGCCAGAAGAATAATAAGAACAAGAACGCTTACTGAAAATTAGAAGTTGAAGACCGAAGATTATACTGATCCAAGCTCTTGACGAACTTGAATCCACAGGTACAAGCTGAAGAAGTAGATCCGACAGGCGGAGCTCCTTCTAATCTCCCTCTAATACCTCTCTCTCTCTCTCTCTCTCTTTTAATCCTACAGAAGACTAGATCTAATCCCTAATTAGAGGGATACTAATCTTCTAATTGCTAGATGGCTCTAATCCTCTCCCGAAGAATATGACTGGAGTTTCTGTCTTGGATCTGATCTGAATGAGGATTCGCTTCAGGGAGGGGGGGTCTGAGGTTTCTTATATAGCCTTGGGGGATGAACGACCTTCCGATCAAACCGACCTTGAACAACGGTTGAGATGCATCGAGGAGGTCGATTAGGGCATGCTCCACGAAGATGGGCCTTGAAGGACCCTGGCCCAGGCCGGTCGGCCTAGGGGTGGGGCCGGCCAGCCTCACCTGGCAGCCGCCAGGCGCCGTCTTCGCCGAGTTGTCTTCTGGAAGCCTCCTGGTTGCCCTAGCGCGACTTTCAATCTTGTTGTGCAATCCATCGTGTTGGAGAAGGAACCTATCTCTTTCCATCTGCTGGAAAACACCCTGGAGAACTGGAATTCACCATAGCTGTTGGATCTGTTAGTTTAGCCCTTGAATTATGTTGCTTGGTGATCACTCCAAGTTGCTTCTAGAAGCTTCCAAGTTGTAACCAATGAGGACTCTTCTGTCGGGACTCCAATTGTAGTAAACCATATGTCTTCTGTTTCGATCGCCTTGACGAGCTCTTCACAATGGTGTGCTCTGATTCATCACTTGGGATACTTTTATGTAGTGAAATATTGGTATTCCTGCAAAACAAGTGAGAATGACACAATTCGTGGAACTCGTTAGAATCAAACTCTATTATTCCTAGGTTGATGGTCACTTTTATTCTCTTTTAGGTGACTTATTGACGGTATAAGATATGAGTTAGTGACCATCAACAGCCGTTCCCCATCATGACGGTTGAACCTCGTGCGTCCTGGTAAGATGAAAACATAGAGACATCAGTACAAACATGAATATTGGCCCCTGTATCTTTCCACCAATCATTAGATTGATATACAAAAAATATACTAGGTAAATGATTACCATACCCAGATCCGCTAGGATCGCCAATAGTCACGTTGGCAGATTTCTGCCCTTGTTGATTCTTCTTTCCTTTGCGGTTCTTGCACTTCTTGGCGAATTCCCAGGCTCACCTCAAACGAAGCACACAACCTCGTCCATGTTCATCTTCTTCTTCTTGAACTGAGTAGTCTGATTAGGCTTTTGTTTGTTCTTACCAGCGTGTTGCATCACATTGGCGTTGGACTGCCCTTCAGTGCTCTTGGTGGAGCCTCCTTTGCCCGAGCCTTCTCTTCAACATCAAGACCAGCCAACAAATCTTCAACGGAGATTTTCTGTCTCTTATGTTTTAGAGTTGTGGCAAAGTTCCTCCATGTAGAAAACAACTTGGCAATAATGCCACCCGCCACAAGTTTATCAGGCAAGACATGCCCAAGCTGTTCGAGCTCCCTCACAATAAGTTGGAACTCATGAGCCTATTCCACGACAGAACGGTTATCAACCATTTTGAAATCGTGGTACTGCTCCATCACGTACAGCTCGCACCCAGCGTCTGAGGCCGAGAACTTATGTTCAAGTGCCTCTCACAGTTCAACAACACTTTTGATGTTCATATAAACATCACACAACTAGTCAGAGAGAACGCTAAGAACGCATCCGACGAAAATCGTCGTAGCCGCAGTGAAGTCCTGCACCTCTTTCTCAGATCCGAGAGGTAGTGCGGGAGGATAACTAACGACCCAAAATACACCCATAGCCATGAGCCACAACTGGGCTCTCGTCCGCTGTTGACACTGGTTATCTATCAAAATTAAAGGATAAATAAATATGAAAAGGGCATGATTTCAATCACCAATAAAGGTTTAGGGTTTTAATTAACAATATTCCATGAGTTTTGGTGAATTGTGATTCTGCGGGGAATAAACAGGAAAAAACCAACACTGATTACTTCTCCTAGAAGGAAACCGATGGAAGATTATGGAACCAGCATGTCAGGAATACTCCAGAAGGACCTAGAGGACACCACGAGGCGGGACACCCCGAGAGGCTGCCAGGTGGGACCGACCAGTCCCACCCTATGACCGGTCGGTCACCCCCTGGGCCCGATGGCCTCCATCTTCTGGAACCCTCCTCCACCGCCTTTGAGGATCCATCTCAGCCCTATGTGAAGTCGGTTTGATCTAACGGCCGCGGTTGATCCCTCAGGGCTATATAAACATGCCCCCAGACCTAGGGAAGATCAAGTCTCTCTTCAGAAAAGTCTACGCCTCATTTAGAAACCCTAGAAGAAGACTTCAAGAGCCAACTTTCAAGTAGAAGACTAGATACCCCTCTAGTTTAGGTTTAGAACCTAGTCTTATACTAGAACTAAGAGAGAGAGAGAAAGAGATCAAGAAGGAGCTCCGGCCTGTCGGATCAACTTCTTCATCTTGTACCTGCGGATTCAAGTTCATCTTCAATTTGCTTCAGCGATTGTTTTGGTAATCAATGTCTATATTTAAGTTTGAGCCATTGTTCTTATTATTCTTAAGGTTTATAACTCTCTTTTGAGTACTTTAATTCAAGATCGCTAGAGTTAGAGTAGTTGGATAGTGTAAGTGTGGTGCTTAGACTTAATAGCTCATAAATGCCTCCTATAACGCCGGTAGTAGTGGTTGTTCGCAAGGGTGACTCTTATAGCCTTGTTGATTCTTCTATAGTCCACTTACCCGTGTGTAGGCTCGGTAGGATTATACATTTGCATAAAAGACTCATACTCTGTTTGTGACCTTTTATGGCAACTTCCCCACTAAAAATAATATAAACATATCACTCTTAAATTGGAATTAGACAGCCTTAGTGCCCCCTCTGTACTTCTAGATTTTCCGTCCTTGTTAGCTACTCAGGAGTTAGACTTAAAGACTTAACACTATCCGTTCTTTTGGGTTCGATATTAAAACTGGGTTACTCCGGTGAAGTGCTACATCGGTAGATTTTATCTGTGCGCTTGCAGATAAAGTAGAGTGTGCGTTAATTTATACCAACATCTGCCATCTCTTAAAATTCACACTAGTGAATTTCTCTGATTTTATCGCATCAGTAAATCCAACCATAACTAAATGCCTATAAGGTTTTTGGATTGTTGGAAATAATAGCAATTTAGTGATGCATAAATTAAATCCGACAATGAAGAAAAGATAAACAGCATGCATCGTAAATGTAAAATCTACCACTAGCAGTATGATCCGAGACATATCCAGGCTATGTATCGCTAATAACATGAAGAACATGAAATAAAAGAATAGTGGGATTGAAGGCATGCTTACAGTGGGGTTATCGGCACTAGGAACTAGCGCAAGAGTAGACGAAGCAGACCGTTGAAGGAGATTGGCAATTCGGCGTAGAGGGAAGAATACGTCCAGCGAGCAGTCGCGACGGCGCTTCCCAAAAACCTTATACGTCAGCGCAGCACTAGGGGTCGTGTCTAGAGGACGACGTCTCATCCCTCTTTATACACACGCCGCAGCTGCATCTTTAGAAAGAGGCAACCGCGTAATCACAATATATTAATATGATTGAACCTACCATTAGTGTACGAGTCAATCACCAATAATACGCGCGCGTGGGTTTCTTTTTTCGCCTCTCCTCAATAGCTTCAATCAGTTGGAGATAGCTCAACTATATAAGTTGGCCTCCCTCCTTCTAGAGTAGCAATGTGGGACTAAACACTACTAGAGAACATGCCTTTGGACGATGTATCAATTGAGCTTTAGTCTCGGCAAAAAATTGCGTCCGGGACTAAAGCGGTTGGTAAAACCAACCGAGACTAAAGGTGAACCTTTAGTCCCAGTTGGTATTACCAACCCGGATTAAAGGTCCCCAACCTTTAGTCCCGGTTGGTAATACCAACCGGGATTAAAGGGTGACCTTTTAGCTCCGGTTGGTGCTTTCAGTCTCGGTTGGTGTTACCAACCGGGACTAAAGGTCCTTCACGAGTGAATTCAAAAGGAAAACGTCCAGAACTATATCACGTGGGTTGTGTATCTTAGTTGGTAAGCGTGTCTGAGACGAAAGGTGCTGACTTCGAATCTCACAAATGCACATTTATTTTTTCTCGTGAGAACCTTTAGCCCCGGTTGGAAGCACCTTTAGTCCCGGAGTGCTAGCCCCGGTTTTCTGGGGCTTTAGCCCCGGTTGGGGCTCCGGTTGCGCCCCGGTTGGTTGGGGCTCCGGTTGGGCCCCGGTTTCCCAACCGGGGCTAAAAGTCTTTTCTGTAGTAGTGAAAGTCCCCCACCATACCATGCATGTGTGAGTGGGCTTTTGAGATTTATTTGGAATATTCTTTTGGGTCAAGCCTAAATCTTCTAACATCCGTTTCAAAATACATGGTCTTTTTTAGTTTATATTGTTTAACACATACGTGAATATTTGTGTAAATATATGTGCACCATGTTTAAAGTACTTTTGATAGCAAATTCAATAATAGATTTCTCATTTCACTCAACTAAATATTTGAGCAAATATATTGCTAGTCAAATTAAAGGGCGAACATAAAAAATCAAAGTAGCCAAGTATTTTGAAATAAAGGTCGTTGGTAGAGATAGAAAAATAAATACACTAGATAAATACAGATACTAAATATAAATAGATAGTACCAACAGTAATGAAAAAAATCAAGTTTCTGATCCTCAAGTAGATAGCTGTTCAGATATAAATAGCCCTTGCTAGGTGCGAGCTAGTCCCAGGCACACAAACAATCAGCCTCGCACTAGCTGTTTGCACTACTCTTTGCACTCGCACATAAGAGTGAAAAAAAAGAGAAGTGTTTGCTCAGACTTGAAAGAGATGATCGCGAAGCCGGTGGCGATCCTCGTGGCGTGTTTGTTGCTCTGCACGGCGAGCAGGGCTGCCGCTGCCGGCGACTGCCCGCCGTCGAGCATCGAGGTCGACCAGTCCGTCACGAAGCAGGCGGTGAACGGGCAGCCCAAGTACGCGGTGCGGCTGCGCAACACGTGCCGCTGCGCCCAGTCCGACGTGAAGGTGGCCTGCGCCGGCTTCGGCACCACCTTGCCGGTCGACCCGGGGCAGCTCCGGCCCGTCGGCGGCGGGCTGTGCCTCCTCAACGGCGGCCGCCCCATGAAGCAGGGCGAGTTCGTCGCCTTCTTCTACGCCTGGAGCCAGGAGTTCGCGTTCGAGCGCGTCTCGTCCACGGTGGCGTGCTAGGGATCCATCGGAAGTGTGGTGGTTTGAGCGAGTTTTGTCTGTTTGTGGCAGCTATATAGCTTGTTTGTCATTAAATAATTTATTACGGGATCAATGTTGGATTGTTTGTAACCAGCACCATTTTTGGCTCTTCGAGAGGCCATTGTTAGATGACAATTTGCTCTTCTAGATCTGTCTTGGATTTAATAAGTACATCTACCATCAAGAATTTGAATACAATAAATCTAGAAACGGTACACTATTTTTTATAAAAAACTAGGTAAATGGCCGTGCATTACAACGGGGAAAAAATTAAGATAATGTAAGTATGTGAACGCGTGTTGTACTACTCCCAGAAGAAATAATACTCCAAGAGCAAGATATTTGCAACATCACTATTACATGAGTCTCCATAAAAGATGAGCAATTAGAGTATAATTCACATTTTGATGTTAAACCAAAACAGTCTGGCATGTGTTCCACATAGAAGGGAGATATATCGGACACTGTATGCAATGATGAGAACAATAATGATCACCTAAGCCAAAAGGCACATAGGTAATTGCAGCGGTGAAGTTATTGGAATTTCTAGCATCTTCATATGCTACAACTGAATTTAGTACATGGTACACTTCCTAATTTCATATCAGGCCCGAAATCCGTTTGTCCTATTTCCCAAGATTTTTTTATAGTTTTAATATAGGCGGTTTGTTATTACTATTCATATGGACCGTAAAATGACATCTGTTTTCCAGGTACTACCAAATTATGACTTTCTTCTAAATGCAAAATGTGGTGTTGCAACCTGCAGGAGGCTTGAATAGCCGATCAATTGTGAACTCACATCCGGGGATGCTTGCACCCATGGCCGCCAGGTAGACTTAGCCATCATCAGAGATTCACGGGTGACTGCTCTGGTTTTTCTTTATGGATATAGGTTATGCCGGGGATGATGGTGTCTGGTTTGCACATGGTAAAGACAATAGCAAGAAATATTGTTAGCAAGCATCCATATTGTTATCTTTTTTTTTATGACCGTAGAAGAGCCATTCTTTTTGTTTGCGAGTATGTAAAAGAGCTATTCGTATACAGGTATATTCAGATTTTACGGCACTTGTTGGGATCAAAACCTAGAAGTACCTGGAAATAACAAGGCCATTTCTTAGCACCTTCTGAGCATGTAACTTTGCTTCCTTCTGGATACACACTGATACGTCTTTTGAGTTTCATAGAAAAAGAATAAGGTCAGAGAACAATTTTCATATACACTAATAAATAGTGCCCTACTAAAAAATACTTGTTCGTCTGAAGATTGCAATAGCCTTGTTTTTTCATGGAAAAAAGGCATGGTGATATATATTACCTCTTCATGGAGTTTAGAAACAATCATCCTAGGTATGGCCTGAGTGATAGCTCTGACCTAAAACAATTTCTAAAACAAATGAATAGATATTTTTATACTCCCTTCGTTCTAAATTATAAGTCGTTTTGATAACTTTTGGTACATTATATATGTATTAATTACTTATGGAAAACTCTATTCATCATTAATTGATCATATGTATTAATGCCAAAGAAACTACATAATCAATACTCCTACTCACGTACCATACTCCATACGTGAGTCAATAATGCAGACCTGATAGTATTCGAGAATCAGATTTGACCTCAATTAGGAATTGGGTGTTGCTGTTAGCAAACTGCTTGTTGTTGGTAGGACCACCGAGAACGAGGAATATAAACATGTCAACGCTGGATAGCTAATGAAACTGTGTCCCTGCCTAATTTCTATAAAAAGTGCCCATCATTTAGTTTGCTCTTTTTATGTCACAATATCCATAGCATATAACACTACTACAGAGCATGGTCTTTGGCCGATTCTCAAAATAGTCATTTGTGTCGGCGTTTTTGCTGCCCGGGACTAATGGAGCCTTTAGTCCCGGTCGGTAACACGGACCGGGACTAAAGGGTCTGCCCCAACGGCTACTGCGCAGAGCTGTCAGGGCAGGGACCCTTTAGTCCCGGTCCGTGTTACCAACCGGGACTAAAGGGCACTCTTTAGTCCCGGTTGGTGCCACAGACCGGGACTCAAGATTTAGCCACGGTTTGTGGCTTGCCCCGGGATAAATGATCACCTTTTAGCCCCAGTTTTTAATACAAACCGGGACTAAAGCTCCCTGGCTTATAACCTGCCAACTTCTTCCTCCCCGAGCCAGAGACATTCAAATTTCAGTGAGCTTCCTTGCTTGTTCTTGCTGTTGCTATTGCTTGCTATTGTTTGTTCTTCATTGTTCTTCGTCTCCGGCGTCAATTGGTGATCTTCTTCGACTTCATCATCGTCTCTTTGCATTTAGAGGTAACTATTTTCATCTCCTACCATGTCTCTTGAATATGAGAGGAATTTAATTAAAATATATAGTTTGCAACAACAAGCATAGGGAGTTGAGTAGTTTAAATTGGTTCTTCACAATCACTTGATAGTTTTCTACTGCTAGGAGATGGCAGGAGATGGCAACCGTAACCGGGTCCTCAGCCTCTCATCATCGGGATCCAAAGCGTTTGCGGCCGGATATTCCTCTCATTGCTTGCGGCGAGTGTAAGCAGAAGATTATTGAAACATCCTCAATTTTCCGCGAAGTGAAAATCCACAAAATGAATTATAATATGACAAAACCAGGAACTGATCTTATCATATTATCATATATCAATCGATATCATAGTCATACATCGTAAAATTACATGGTTATAAGCATTACATCATTGAGGTATCACCTATTCCAGAGTTTATTCTAGCGGAGGTGTATCGAGTGAAGGCTCCTCCTTCGTGGGCATCATCAGAGTTGTCGTAGCGCAGCATCGACCAGATCCTCCGAACCAAACTTGAGCGTAGGCACTGTTGGGTATTTTAAATGCACACAGAAAAATCCGCAAGCGCACGGATACCGATGTAGCTTTCACCCGAGAGTATTCCAGGCTATTAATTTCCACGGGGAACGTGAAGTGTACTAGAAGAATTAAGAACGTCCAAGAAAAGAATGGTAATGTGGTTAGAGAGGGATATAGGGTTTTCTAAGCTGGTCTATCTAATTAAAGGCTCACTATACTTTACTTACTTCGGAGCAGCAGGTCCTTTCCAACTCTCGAGAAAGACTGGGAAGAAGGTAGTTGGGGGAAGGTTACCAAAAGCTCTACGAGAACACCAACCCTAACGTGGTGGATTACAAAGACCTGACAGAGCTGTCACCTCTGGGGTTACCACAACTATTCCGGAGGATTGGGCGCAAACTCAGGTAAACCCTAGTCTAGACACCAAGTCTACACTAACGCTTACTACTCTAATTACTGCAGATAACTAGAGCACTCAATACGAGCGGAGATCCAGTAAATAAAATAAAGCAAGAATTGAAATTAAATATAATACTTAGAAATAGTAAATGAAGAACCTGGAGATTACTTGAAGACGAACTAGATGCTGCACCAATACAATGTCGAGGAAGATCCGACAGATCCGGCTCCTCCTCAGCTCTCTCTTTCTCCTCTCTCTAATCCAATCTCTAATTACAACTAGATGAACTAGACAACTAGAACAAGAACTAGAACTAGAAGAACTAGAAGAACTAGAACTAGATCTAGATGAACTAGAAGAGATTCATCTAGAGGGACCTCTACTTCTACTTGAAACCCTAGTTTCTAATGCAGAGATGAATAATGAAGATGGAGATGGCCTTCTGGGGGCACCTCCTGGCCTGCTTTTATAGCCCAAGGTGGAGTAGGGGGCAAGGAATCGTCATGTCATCGATCCGTGTCACGTTTACAACTCTCCATTGGATCGTTTCATCGAATTTCGAAGAGCCGGAGGATCAAACCGACTTCAGGGACGGTGGAGATGCATCCTAGGAGGCGGTGGAAGAAGGTTCCAGAAGGCGGAGGCAAAACGGCCTCCGTGGCCGACCGGCCGGTCTGTGGGCCCCACCGGTCGGTCTGGCCCAGTGGGTCCCCGTGGCGGGCCGCCTCGTGGTGTCTTCTAGATCCTTCTTTTGCAGGTTTCGTTGCAAAATTAATATCTTTTCATCCGGGACTCCAAATATAGCAAATGATATGTCCGTTTCGATCGTCTCGACGAGCTCTTTGCAATGGTGTACTCTAATTCATCACTTGAGATACTTTTATATGGTAAAAACATGGATGTCCTACAAAATAAGTGAGAGCACTAAAACTCGTGGAACTTGTTAGTTTCAAACCCTACAACTATGCTTTGTGATTCATTTAGTGTCATTTCATGCAATAGTTGATGGTTAATTATGAGCATTAGTGAGCGTCAACAGGCACAAAACCTCCTAATCCTCCTAGAGTCAGTACTTCTGAAGCAGGAAATCTGCACACCGCCAGATGTGTGCAGACCATGGTCAGCACCGATGAGCTTTAGTGGAAAGATAAAACAAGGGATCTGGCGATCCTAAGTTTTGGCTATGGATTTGCACCCTAGCGCATGTGCTGTAGTAATAATCAATATAGTAATGTTATCAAGTTTTAACACATTCTCAATCACACACATCCACATCCATCCACCATATCCATATCCATATACATCCCAATCATCACCACACCATCACCTCATCTCATCTCACACACTCAGTCGACAGAGGCCAGCTCCCTCTCAGCCTTGTCTCAACGGCCCGCAGCCTCACACCAGGCTCACGGCCGACACTCACCTACCAGGGGGAGAAAAGAGAACTCTCACTAGTTAGAAACAAGTCAGGGAAAAGGTCCGCAACCAACGAATTGTCTAACGTATCGATTGATCAACCATACACTTTGCAGAGGTTCTACAATATCCACAAGATCGCCATCATCGACACTCTAGATATGCCTAGGCGGATATCGGTCGCTTGCCAGCCTAGAGTAATGCCACCCTACCACTCAGCCTTGGAATCACCCCAAGTCCGTCTGGGATGGATGAGTCTGTGAAGTCGCGTTTCCTCTCCTGAAGTGGGAGTCGTGATCGTCTCGGAAGGGTGTGGGACTCTGATACCCGTACCTTCCTCGCACTCTCTCGCCTAGCAGTAGTGGCATTACCCTACTAGGTAGTCCGACCGTCCCCGTCCATAAAGAGCGAGTGGCATGTAGGGTATTCCCTGTGGTCAGGTCTCCGTTCCACCTAGGGTGACTAAGCCGGAATGTCTTCTCAAAGGTTTTCGTTATCCATGCCACCACAGCACGCTCTTGACCCGGGCTCCACCACCGGCTCACACCCGGATCCACCTAAAGTCACCACTTAACCCGCCATAGGTTTCACATCCATAGGGGCATCCAAATATGCCCCACGGCAAGACTCGCACCAGGCTCGTCGTATATTCTGGCTCGGTCGACACAACCCTCACCCTCCACACACCCAAGTCACACATGCAGCACGCTCACACATCACCAAGTCTGGCATCACCCGCCAAACCATTCCCAAGGGTTCACCATCCGCATCACATCTCAGATATAATACGAAGTGGAGTTAATAATATAATGGTGAAACATGCAAGCAAGCAGGCGAGTAAGCATGAATAAGTGAGCGAGTGCGCAAAGCAGGGTGTTGTGGTAGAGTGGGTTGCAATCAGGTAATAATGGCTTAGGTAGTATCATGCATCAATATTCTAGCAAAGGAATAAATATAAAGCACTAGCAAGTCTACATATTTGCAATGTCTAATAGGATTCTCTAAAAAGAGGGTGCTGCCATGACTCCTGCGAAGTAGTCGTAGTCGTGGTTAATTATTCCTCATTGGTGTTTCATCAGCGAGGTTGTCTCCTCCTGAGTTGACTTTATGTCGCTGTACTTGTTGTCGTCCATGCTCTCTTGGTCCAATCGTATGCTACTCCACGAAATAACACACAAGGCAAGAGAACACTCACACCATAATTGAAAGGACAACAAGATGTAGGAAGATCCATTAACACCAACGAGACACTAACATACACAAGGTTTAGCCCTCTCAGCGGTTGTCTGATTTCCTCGGGCTAGGAACAAAGTGGTGGTTTGCTAGTTTAAGTCTTGGCCAAGCCAATATGACTTTATGACATAGGGTTCAAACCAAGGCCTATCATTAGCAAACACCATGACTGTCATCCTTCGATTTGGTCGTCATTTAAATAGGGCAGAAATCGGAGGATGGGCCTAATGAATAAAGTACGATGGGGTTCGGCTCTTGTAGCCTTATCCCAACGATTAACACCATTTGACCTGTCTCCAAGGTGCCTTGGCTTGCCCGCTATGGCAAAAGCGGTAGCGCAAAAGGGTTGGAGGTCTACAATCCTCTCGATCCACATGACACAGTACGTCGGGAACCAAGACTCAGGGTCACTCATAAGAGCGGGGTTAGCTCAACACATCTATGTCATGTCCTCAGGCACATTTCTAGAGAAATGTGTTTAGGTTGTCGATCGAGTCGACACGCGGGGTTCTGAGATACAACATAGACCATAGCTTTGCTAACAAAAGGAACAGCGAGAGTATAAATATATATAAGTCAAGGGCTCATTCTTTCCAATACGCACGTCATGGTGGAAGACAGGGTATTGGAAGGAGTGGCACAATATAAGATGCAAGTGTGCAAATTACTCGTAGGGTACCCGACCGGGTGCTCTGGCACTAAGTCATTTCTAGATTCGTAGCGGTGCGGTTGGCACCGCGAGAATCGAGATATGCAATGGTCAACGGGTACAAGCATACAAGGGTTTGTGCACGAAGAAGCATTTATAAAGCATATTCAAATAAGTGGAAAAGAGCGTAGCTCCATGGTCATGGCGAGATGTTCTCGCGACCACAAGATACACTAACAGGGGTCGTGTTACATTCGGCATTACGGCCATGGCGAGACGGGTCTCGTGATCGTAACATCCGAACGAGGTATGATCCCTTTGCCGGCTTAAAGGCTCGGCTCACACAGACAACACACGATGACGGGCCAGAATGTCAGAGATATCATCAGAAGATGATTACTCGGACTAACCCTGGATGGCGCGGGAGATCCTAAGACATGATACGAAGTCTACATGGATTAGGACTCTCACTGTAACTTAGTCGAGTTTCTAAAGGAAGTCTTGTAATTAGAATAGGACTCCTCTGTTGTAACCGACTAGGACTCGGTATGCGCTAAGCTTCACCCGATTATATAAGGGGAAGCGGGCACCTACCCCTATCATTGAATCTCAGATCATAACACAAGGCACACGCTGCCACTGGACGTAAGGTATTATGCTATTAAGCGGCCTGAACCAGTATAAATTGCTATCCCTGTGTACTCGCCGAGTTCTACTAACGCCGATCCCCACCGAACAAATCATCTGGGAATCCCCAAGACGAGTTGCCGGTTAATAAACACCGACAGCTGGCACGACAGGTAGGGGCTCTCGGCGATTCCACGATCAAGAGCTTGACGAACCACTTCAACATGTTCTCGGCGGGAGCAATTTTCGTTTTTGGCTCATGGATTTGCATCGCGGATGATCAAGGAAAGCTGCATCGACACCTTCAACCTGAATCAGAAGCACAAGTCACACCAAAGACAGACTGTCTCGCTCGGGACCTGGAAAATCTAACAATCCAAGAATCGCAAGAATCTGGGAACCAAGCTGAGGCATCCGACTCCTATTCGGACACGAATTCTTGGCCCGAAAAGGACTCGAATACCCGACTTCGTATCCCCTTTGGACTGCGCAATTCGGCTGAAAACTTCCAAGAGTTGATTGGATCAAAATTCAAAAAACTTCAATAGATCCCTTTGACTGGAGCCCAACAGGGACTCGTTTTCAGTTCAACCGAGGAGGGTAACATCGTCCATTGGCCAATACAACCAGCCCCGGCTAGGTTGGTTGGCACAATCGACCAACAACTCCCTTACCAATATGGACATCAGCTCCCCTTTGAGGAGCACGATACCTCAACAGAGCTAATCTCTAGTGCTTCTACCTTGGAGTCGGTTACACCGGGATCAACAAACCAAGGCTACACTCGTGATGTCTTCATGGCAGGACACCAGTCATCTCTACGACCTCTAACTCCTCCAGATGTCTTCTGAGATGATGAAACCTTGAGTATGATATCCGATAACGATTCAGAAGGACCCGGAGAAACCGAGTCTATAAAGGCAGAAATACTAAGGAAGAATCAGGCCAAAGACGCTCGCAGAAGGCGAGCAACTCACCGAAAGGAGGCTATGGAGCGCTACCAAGTACGACTGGAAGAATATAATAGTCGAAGGCGTCTGTGTGACGTAACGACCCTAATCCCCTGGCCCACCGATCACTATCAACCACTGACAGTCGATCCGTACAGCCAAGGGGTTAAGACCGGGTTCGCCACTGGGCTACATCAGTGCCCGATGTCCGCAGGATCATCTCACAATTCAGTTACAATCTCTTGAACATTTTGACAAATAACATCGGAGTAAATAGCGGAAGACTTAAATAACAATAGTTTTACAAACCAGTGTTCAACATAAACTTAAGGTAAAGTTATTACAGACCATAGTTCAAATAGAAAGAGTTGGCAGGGTAGCAAATGACAACGACTATAGGATAAAGATACATCACCCAGCCCAAGGGTGGATAATCACACGTCGGCCTCATCGGCCTCTTCCTGAGCCACAGTCACACAGCAGGGTCCAAGGCATACTGTGGGATCTGCCATACCTGCAACATGGGTAAAAGAACCCTGAGTACAAAGGTACTCAACAAGACTTACCCGACTAAAGAAAAGGGAGAAGACTCAGGAATGCAGGCTTAGGGTAGTCAAGGTAAGGCTTAAGCAAGTTCAAGAATTTTGCCGAAAAGCATTTTTGGTAAACATCATTTTAATTTTGAAAGGTTCGGTATTCCTTGTTCCATCATAATCCTTGATTCATTTTACTTTCCAAAACAGACCTAGTTGAGAACCACTCCCTGTTGACAGTCAGTGACTAAGTCTCCATAACCGAGGAGCAGCGTTAATCCGGATAAATAATACTCAGCTGAGGGTCCCTATCCACACTGCATATGTAGCACCCAAGCTTGCATATGCCAACTCGTCTACCACGATTCCTCCAAGATTGGGCCCGGTCCTACGCCACCCGGAAGTACAGTACACCACTCCAATCCGGGCCTCTAACCCACGTGGGTACATGCTACTTCCGCCATCTCTCCACTCCCAGTGCGCGGTTGTCGGTCCAATAAAGGATTCCTCGGAGCCGAAGCTTTCCGTAGTATGTGAATAGTTGCAAGTCTTAGTCAATCAGGCCCCCATACAGGTGGTCCCTAAATTTTCCAGCCAGCGACAAGCACCTCGGGCCTCTAACCCAAGAGTACAGGTCCTGTCAGTTTTTCAACCCTGTCCCGGTCAGTGTCAACTGTTGAGTCCCGGACTACAACATGACGGCACCGTACGCAAGGACAACCTCTCCTTCCCATTGACTAGGTACGGATCAGATACTTAGCCAATAGTGGGAGTAAACCAAAATTCCCATAAATATTCTTAAAGTGATCACACTTTGAAATTGGCATTTTTATTGCAAATCTATCATATAGCATTGCTAAGCATTTTGCAATAGTTTTTGAAAAGCAGGTATCGGTTGTATCATTGGTCAAGGTAGATAATGCATCAGATAGGATTTCACTCAACTCCTATCAACCTAATGCAATAATTTAACTCAAAACATTTAAGGAAAACATTTATAAAAGCAAGGTAGGGTTAAATGCACCGGGGCTTGCCTTGGACGGCAAAAAGAGCAGAGTCGGGGTAGGTATAGATGTCGGAGCTCGGGGTTGCCTCGGGGACAGATCCTTCGGCGGCTACCTCGACTTCAGGGCCTTCTTCGTCAACTATACGGATGCAATGATGAATGCTCATGAGAATGATGACATGGACTAAGGGTGTAAGACAAAACCACAGATTCAAGATTACTCCTAGGCAAGGCATAATCGAAATCTAGGTTGAGCATAAAAGGTAACTATTTCTTCCTTAAGCAAATTTGGTTTAACTTGACTTTATCATAACTACCCTAAGCATCAACCAAACATAGCATCACAAACATCATAGACCAGAGGGTAGGGGTCTATGAACATCAATCAATCCAAAGATCACATCATCAAACACTTATTACTAACCCTAACCCACCTTTTCTATTTTCTTAATTTATTTAAAAGGTCATTTTATGAAGGTGCTCCAAAAATTACCAAATTAATCACATAAGTTCATTATGGTACAAGTATATGGCAAAACAAATTTCATAATTTTTGGAGGTCATTAAGGTGCTCAATTAAATCTAGACATTTAATTAACAAAAGGCACTATTCCTTAATTAAAATAAAGCTCAAAAATCAACTTGTTCCAAATGACTTCAAAATTTTACCAGAGACTCATCATGACCCAACTAGCTTGCAAAATTTATCTCAAGATTTTTGGAGCTACAGAACACTCTCTAAAAATACCAAAGTCTTCATTTTTCAATTAAAAGGGGGATTTTTCATTTTCAAATTTTTGCAGAAAAGTCAAGTTTTATATTTTTATAAAATACTTCAGAGCATAAAGAGTCTACCACAAAAATTTCAGAATTTATGGGTCAACACAGAAAATCACACAAAAAGATGAAAACAGAACACTATTCACATGTTTGAGAAAAATGAAAAACAACACTGTTCGTCTTCCTCGCGACGCCGGCGGTCACCCCGCGGCGGCGCGACGTCGTTCCGGCCACGGCAGGGACTCGCGGCCGAAACCACGGGCATGGAGAGGTTCAGGGGCTCACCGGCAGTCGATGACGCACGGTGGCGAGGACGAGGGGATGACCGGAGCTAGGAGGTCGACGGAGGCGGGCTCGTCGGCGGAACGGACGGCGGCGAACTGGCGTTCCGGCGTCCCTGTGTAACAAACGGAGCCGCGATGACTGGGTTAGAGTCGCACGGGAGTAGGGAAGGTGATGCGGTGGTCGGAGGGAGATGATCAAGGCCGGAGACGGCGAATTTCACGAACCCGAGCTCGCCGGATTCTTGCCGGAGACGGCAACGACGAGCTACGCCGGGCGATTGAGGGCGGTAGAGGTGAAATTGGAGGGTGGTGAAGCAGCACAAGAACACTGCGGAGCTTCTGAGCTAGATGGTTGAGCTCGGGAGGCGCTGGTGTGAGCTGGCGACGGTGGCGAAGGTGAGTGAGTGAGGTCGGGCTCCGGCGGCCTTCTTATAGGCGCGGCCAGGGGCCGGTAGAGACCTCGGTGTGGTGTGGATGAGCTTGGCGGAGGCACGCGCACTCGATTGCGCTCTGGCGGAGGTGTTGGCGTGCAGCCGGGGCTCGGGCGTGCGCTCGCCGGCGATGGCCACGCGGCGGCGACGAACTGGGGACAGTGGGGGACGGGCGAGGGGTCAGCGCTCGCATGCGCGGACGCGGAGGAGACCGGGGGACAGCGGCGGCAGGTTGAGGTCGCGTGGGGAGCAGCCAGGCGTGCGGCACGCGCGACGCCGGCGGCTGGCCATGGCCGGGCCCCCCCCCCCCTACCGGAGAAGATAAACAGTAGGCTAGGGTCTAGGGTTTGACTTTGGCTGATCTCTGTATTTTGCAAAATTTCTCCCAAAATTTGAACTGTGCGACAAAAACTCAAAACACCAAAGTTGTTCAGAAAAATGAGATCTACAAGTTTGTCAATATGAACATTTTCAAATTCCAAATAGTTTTTGAACAATATTTGAAAACAGTAAAGGGGACACTTTTTCAAACTTGCTTCAAATCAAATTTACTCTGGATTTCAAACTGAAACTTGAAAATCTGTAAACATGAAAGTTGTTCCTTTTGTCAAAACCTACAACTTTGCTATTATACACTTTTCCAGAAACTCATTAGTTTTTGAACTTATTTTGAAAACTGAAAAGGGAACAAAACTGAAGTTTGATTAATTTGAAATAACTCAAAATTTTGTACTGCAACTTGAAAATCTGTAAATACCAAAGTTGTTTCTCTTTGAAAGATCTACAACTTTGCTTTTTGGACCAACCCCAAATTTTGAATAATTTTTGAATTACAAAAAGAGGGATAAAATCCAGGATTTGGAAATCAGGGTTTTGCAAAGGGTTTTGAAATTCAAATTCTGATTTTTGAACTTTGGCCAACACAACAACACTTCAAATCATCCAACTGAACAAGAATTACACAAAGCTAGGCACAGAGGTGAAATTACCATTTTGCCCTAGTAGAGAGAAAGTGGGCTAAATAGAGTTTTTGCAATAGAGGATAATCACATAAAATGATACACTAGCAAAATGCATACACAATGAACTCATGATCAAGATGCTTAATGATGATAATGATGATATGTCAAGTTAATTACATACTAAACACCAGAGGTGTTACAGCCTCCCCCCCTTAAAGAAATCTCGCCCCGAGATTCCACGTCTTAATGAAAGGACAAAGAAGGGATAAAGGCAAAACTTTACATGGAAAGAGATTCGAGAAAGTCGGGATAGTTCTTTGCTAAGAAGTCTTCAGATTCCCAAGTAGCTTCTTCTTCAGAGTGCTGGTTCCACTGGATTTTGTACCATCTTGTGGTAGTTCCTTCGAGTAACACGATCCTTGTGGTCCAACACGCGAACTGGATATTCTGAGTAGGATAGATCAGGCTCTAGCTCGACACCTTCAACTTCCACGACATGTTCTGGTACTCTGAGACACTTCTTGAGTTGGGAGACATAGAAAACATTGTGGACAGCGGAGAGATGATCGGGCAACTTCAGCTTGTAAGCTACCTTGCCACAACATTCCAAAATCTCAAACGGACCAATGTAGCGGGGTGCTAACTTTCCCTTGACTCCAAAACGAGTGACTCCTTTGGTTGGTGAGACCTTGAGATATACATAATCTCCAACTTGAAACTTCAGAGGTCGACGTCTCTTGTCAGCGTAGCTCTTCTGTCGAGATTGGGCAATCTTCATATTCTCTGTATCTGCTTGACTTTCTCTTCCATATCTTTGACCAGGTCAACTCCAAAGAATTCTCTTTCTCCGGGCTCAGACCAACTGAGGGGTGTACGACAACGACGACCGTACAGTGCTTCAAAGGGTGCCATCTTGATGCTCTCTTGGTAACTGTTATTGTAAGAGAACTCTGCCAAAGGCAAACAGTCATCCCAAGTATCTGCGAAGGTAAGAACACAGGCTCTCAACATGTCCTCCAGCACTTGGTTGACTCGCTCAGTTTGTCCATCTGTTTGCGGATGATATGCCGTACTATGCAGAGCTTGGTTCCAAGTGAGGTATGGAACGCTTTCCAAAACTTAGCGACAAACTGGGTACCACGGTCAGAGACAATGGTCTTGGGTATGCCATGAAGTTTCACTATGTTGTTCTTGTACAAGCGGCATACATAGGGACGGTGTAACTGGTCTTCACTGGCAGAAAGTGAGCTTGCTTAGTGAGACGATCCACGATCACCCAAATGGAATCAAAACCTTTCTGGGTCTTGGGTAGTCCATTGACAAAATCCATACTAATGTCGTCCCATTTCCAAGCGGGTACTGACAAAGGTTGCAATTCTCCTCCAGGCTTCATGTGTACTGCCTTGACTCTTTGGCAGGTATCACACTGAGCGACATACCGGGCAATCTCAATCTTCATTTTAGTCCACCAGAATCTCTGCTTTAAGTCTTGGTACATCTTGTTGCTGCCGGGGTGAATAGAGAATCTGGTCAAGTGTGCTTCATCAAGGATTAACTGTCTCAATTCAGGCACCTTGGGAACTACTAGACGGTTCTTGAACCAAACAACTCCTACATCATCGATCTGAAACAATCAGCCTTCCGGTCTGGACCTTTCGATGATGTGCTTGATTCCAGGGTTATCCTTCTGAGCAGCAATGACTTGATCCTTGATGGATGTTTCTATGCTGACATTGTTCAGGCTTCCTTGCGGGATCATTTCGATACCCATCCTTTCAAGTTCATGGCACAAGGAAAGATCATAGGGCTTCGTCGTCAGACAGTTGCAGTATGACTTGCGACTGAGGGCATCGGCAACTACATTTGCCTTACCAGGATGGTAATGTACTTCGAGATCATAATCTTTAATCAGCTCAAGCCATCTTCTCTGCCTCATATTCAATTCTTCTTGAGTGAAGATATACTTTAGGCTCTTGTGATCCGTATACATATTGCAGGTACTGCCAACAGATAGTGACGCCAAATCTTCAAGGCATGCACGACTGCTGCTAGCTCAAGATCATGGGTTGGGTAGTTTTCCTCATGTCGCTTAAGCTGTCGTGAGGCATAAGCGATTACTCGTCCTTCTTGCATCAAAACACAGCCCAAACCAGTACCAGATGCATCACAGTATACATCGAAGGGTTTCTCGATATCTGGTTGAGCTAGGACTGGTGATGTAGTTAGCAGTTTCTTCAAGGCTTGAAAGGCTTGCTCACAGGCTGGTGACCAAACGAAATCCACGGAATTCTTCAACAACTCTGTGATAGGCTTGGCGACTCTGGAGAAATCTGGGATGAATCGACGATAGTATCCAGCCATTCCCATGAAGCTGCGAACTTCGCGGACAGTGGTAGGTGGCTTCCAATCCAAGATATCTGCCACTTTTTCAGGGTCAACTGACACACCTTCAGCGGACAGGACATGACCAAGGAATTGAATTCGATCTAGCCAGAATTCACATTTACTGAACTTGGCATACAGCTGGTGATCTCTGAGACGAGAGAGAACGATTCGAAGATGCTTGGCGTGATCTTCAGGAGTTCTTGAATAGACAAGGATGTCGTCAATGAACACGACTACAAATTTATCGAGCTCTGGCATGAACACAGAGTTCATGAGATACATGAAATGAGCGGGGGCATTGGTCAAGCCAAAGGACATGACCAAGTACTCATATAGGCCGTATCTGGTGGTGAAAGCTGTTTTAGGAATGTCTTCTGGACGGATTTTTATTTGGTGATAGCCAGATCTGAGATCAATCTTGGAGAACACTCTGGCTCCAGATAACTGGTCAAAAAGAAGGTCAATGCGAGGCAAGGGATATTTATTTTGATGGTGACCTCATTGAGCGGGCGATAGTCAACGCACAGACGAAGACTTTTGTCCTTCTTCTTCACAAAGATAGCAGGACAGCCCAAGGAGATGAACTTGGGCGAATGAGACCCTTGTCCAATAGCTCTTGCAATTGGATCTTCAGCTCTGCCAACTCTCTGGGAGGCATTCGATAAGCTCTACGGGATATAGGAGCAGTCCCGGGCTTTAGCTCTATGGCAAACTCAACATCACGGTCGGGAGGCAGACCGGGTAGATCTTCTGGGAAGACATCAGGGAACTCACAGACCACGGGAATATCCCTGACTTCCGGAACACAGGCGGCATTCAACTGGGTGGTTGCTGGTTTTGAGGCATAGGAAGTTGGAGAAGGAGTTTGGAAGTGCTGTTAGGAATATCCACTCTCACAACTCTATTCAAGATGTCTATCATGGCTTTATACTGACACATCCAATTCATGCCTAAGATGACATCTATCTCTTGATTGCGCAGTACTATCATGGTGGTAGGAAAGACATGTTCCCCCAACATTACTGGTATACTGCGGACCACTTCCTTAGTATTTATCCGCCCTCCAGGCGAAAGTATACAGAAACTTTCTTTTAACTCCCCATGGGTAACTCATGCTTGATGACAAAAGTGCGACTGATGAAGGAATGCGATGCACCAGAATCAAACAAGACGACTGCAGGATGATTGGCAACAGGGAACCTACCGAGCATGACGGGCTCTCCTTCTGGGATGTTACTGACGGTGGTGAAGTAGACTTGCCCGTGCTTCTTGACAAACTTGCCCTTCTGGACGTGCTGCTGCGGTGCACGGTGCTGCTGCTGCTGCTGTGATCCTCCAGGGCCTTTCTGTGCATGCTGGGCATTCTTCTTGGGTTTGGGCATCGCGAGACCAGTGACCAACTTGGCCACAGTTGTAGCATGGATGGTTGTAAGCTGTTTGAGGGGCGGTGATACGAACACCTGGGGCGTTCGGCTGAGTGGCACTTTGCTGGTTGGCATTATGAGTGGTGGCCGCGGTACGAACGACCACTTGCTGATGGGGATATGGTGCACGGTTTGGTGGTGGCTGGGGTGGGTGATAGATGATTCTTGGGCGCTTGTGGTTGCTGGAGAAGCTGCTAGACCCAGCCTTCTTCTTCTTCTTCTCCTCTTGGTACTGACGGTTACTTTCCTCGAAAGCGACAGCACGGTCAACAACATCATGATAGGATCCGTTAGGTTGTTGGATAGACCTCTGCGAATCTTAGGGTGCAGACCCCTGAGAAAACAATCTCTCTTCTTCTCCTCCGTGTTGACATAGTCGGAGGCATACTGGCTCAGGTGGTTGAACTGACCCACATACTGCATCACTGTGGATTCCTTCTGCTGCAGGGAGGAACTGATCAAGCTTCATCCTCATCAGACCTGACGGATGTGGTGTGCACGGAAAGCGGTGCGGAACTCCTCCCAGGTCAACTCATGACCTTCAGGTTGGGCAGCCAAGAGGTTGGCATACCAAGCACTTGCTGGACCACGAAGCTGCTGAGAAGCAAACCGGGGCTTCTGGATTTCAGTGCATCGGATGAGACCAAACTTCTGCTCCATGGTGCGGAGCCAATCATCAGCTTCGAGGGGTTCATCGGCTCTGGTGAAAACGGTGGACGGGTTTCAGTGAACTCCACATAGGTGGTCTCTTGGTTGTTGTGACGACCACGGTGACCAACATTCTGCTGTCCTTGGTTTGAGCCATTAGGTTGGCAGCGGCGGCCAAGGCTGCAATGGCATCTGCCAGGGTAGCAGGAACTGGTGGAGGGTTTGGAAGGTTGGCACCTCCGGAACTTCCGGCTCCAGTGCGGGTGTTCACAGGCATCTGTTAAGAATTTGGGAACTTAGCATCCAAAGATTGCTTTTGAACGAAACTGACTGATAAGATTCATTGATGCAAGGGTAGATAACTGATACAAAGTTCGATAGATAACCACCGACTGACAAAGGAAAGGTACAAGACAAGATACAGACTCGACTAGACAGAAGACCAACTAACGCCCCAAACCTAGACTAAGGCTTTAGGTGAGCAGATGGTACAGACACAAGAATCTAGTCGTCATCGATGATGATCATCTCTTCATCGTCATCTTCATCTCGATGATGAGCTCAGGCTCTTCCTCCTCATCTTCATCTTCAACGTGAACATCTTCAGCAGGTTCCACTTCTACATTCTGGACTGGCTCATGTTCTACTTCAGGTTCCTCCACGACTCCATCTTCTGGATCCTCAGCAACAGGTGGAATCATGGGGTGGAGCTGGTCGTACAGTTGATGTACCTCCTCATGAAGTATATCATTGTACTGCTCAATCTGGGCAGTGTACTGCTGCAGTCCATGGAGCTGGGCTCTGGCGACGTCCTCGCGGTTCCAAGCCTCGTTGCGCTGCTCGATAGCGCGAACTGTGTTCCGATTGGCCTGCTCCAGGGAGCTCGTGCCTCATAAAACTCCATGCGGGAAAGATAGAAGTCATGCTCCATGTTCTCCATTCAGCCTTGAGATTCTTGATCTCCTCCTTCAGCTGCTTGCGGTTGCGGCGGGGAAAGCGACGTCCATTGGAGGATTCTCCAGTCTCTTCTCCGGTGCGTGGCGCCAGCTGGTGACGCGGCACACCATGCGGTCCAGTGACTTGCGAGCAGTCCGCTTGAGGATGACCATCTGGACAAGAGATTATAGGTGAGAAAGGCTAGCAAGAAAAGGTAAAGGCTACTAACCCAACCGACTAGAGAGGAAGTTATTATCTTAAGTGATTATGACATGATGCATGATTCGTTCCTACGGAACAAGGCAATGCAACTACTAAGATAAGGTACATAGGGCTTATACAAGTTGTCTTGCTACTAGTTGCCAAAGACAAGATGAGATGAGAGAAGCAATTTGGACTCAAAATAGTCAAGTTTAGTTTTTGGACTTAAAACCTTTGAAGTTTTCGCAAAAAGATTGCAACGTCGTAGTGAGATGCTCCGATACCACTCTGTGACGTAACGGCCCTAATCCCATGGCCCACTGATCACTATCAACCACTGACAGTCGATCCGTACAGCCAAGAGATTAAGACCGGTTTCGCCACTGGGCTACATCAGTGCCCGATGTCCGCAGGATCACTCACAATTCAGTTACAATCTCTTGAACATTTTGACAAATAACATCGGAGTAAATAGCGGAAGACTTAAATAACAATAGTTTTACAAACCAGTGTTCAACATAAACTTAAAGTGAAGTTATTACAGACCATAGTTCAAATAGAGTTGGCAGGGTAGCATATGACAACAACTAAAGATAAAGATACATCACCCAGCCCAAGGTGGATAATCACTCATCGGCCTCATCGGCCTCTTCCTGAACAACAGTCACACAGCAGGGTCCAAGGCAT
Organism: Coix lacryma-jobi var. lacryma-jobi; assembly: GCA_009763385.1. Classification (NCBI taxonomy): domain Eukaryota; kingdom Viridiplantae; phylum Streptophyta; class Magnoliopsida; order Poales; family Poaceae; genus Coix; species Coix lacryma-jobi. The sequence continues at coordinate 110,011,336 of CM019823.1, forward strand.
ACTGAGGGATCTGCCATACCTGCAACATGGGTAAAAGAACCCTGAGTACAAAGGTACTCAACAAGACTTACCCGACTAAAGAAAAGGGAGAAGACTCAGGAATGCAGGCTTAGGGTAGTCAAGGTAAGGCTTAAGCAAGTTCAAGTATTTTGCAGAAAAGCATTTTTGGTAAACCTCATTTAATTTTGAAAGATTCGGTATTCCTTGTTCCATCATAAAGCTTGATTCATTTTACTTTCCAAAACAGACCTAGTTGAGAACCACTCCCTGTTGACAGTCAGTGACTAAGTCTCCATAACCGAGGAGCAGCGTTAATCCGGATAAATAATACTCAGCTGAGGGTCCCTATCCACACTGCATATGTAGCACCAAGCTTGCATATGCCAACTCGTCTACCACGATTCCTCCAAGATTGGGCCCGGTCCTACGCCACCCGGAAGTACAGTACACCACTCCAATCCGGGCCTCTAACCCACGTGGGTACATGCTACTTCCGCCATCTCTCCACTCCCAGTGCGCGGTTGTCGGTCCAATAAAGGATTCCTCGGAGCCGAAGCTTTCCGTAGTATGTGAATAGTTGCAAGTCTTAGTCAATCAGGCCCCCATACAGGTGGTCCCTAAATTTTCCAGCCAGCGACAAGCACCTCGGGACTCTAACCCAAGAGTACAGGTCCTGTCAGTTTTTCAACCCTGTCCCGGTCGGTGTCAACTGTTGAGTCCCGGACTACAACATGACGGCACCGTACGCAAGGACACCTCTCCTTCCCATTGACTAGGTACGGATCAGATACTTAGCCAATAGTGGGAGTAAACCAGAAATTCCCATAAATATTCTTAAAGTGATCACACTTTGAAATTGGCATTTTTATTGCAAATCTATCATATAGCATTGCTAAGCATTTTGCAATAGTTTTTGAAAAGCAGGTATCGGGTGTATCATTGGTCAAGGTAGATAATGCATCAGATAGGATTTCACTCAACTCCTATCAACCTAATGCAATAATTTAACTCAAAGACATTTAAGAAAACATTTATAAAAGCAAGGTAGGGTTAAATGCACCGGGGCTTGCCTTGGACGGCAAAAAGAGCAGAGTCGGGGTAGGTATAGATGTCGGAGCTCGGGGTTGCCTCGGGGACAGATCCTTCGGCTACCTCGACTTCAGGTCCTTCTTCGTCAACTATACGGATGCAATGATGAATGCTCATGAGAATGATGACATGGACTTAAGGTGCAAGACAAACCACAGATTCTAGATTACTCTTAGGCAAGGCATAATCGAAATCTAGGTTGAGCATAAAAGTAACCATTTCTTCCTTAAGCAAATTGGTTTAACTTGACTTTATCATAACCATCCTAAGCATCAACCAAACATAGCATCACAAACATCATAGACCAAAGGGTAGGGGTCTATGAACATCAATCAATCCAAAGTCACATCACAAACACCTATTACTAACCCTAATCACCTTTTCTATTTTTCTTAATTATTTAAAAAGGTCATTTTATGAAGGTGCTCCAAAAATTACCAAATTAATCACACAAGTTCATTAGGGTACAAGTATATGGCAAAACAAATTTCATAATTTTTGGAGGTCATTAAGGTGCTCAATTAAATCTAGACATTTAATTAACAAAAGGCACTATTCCTTAATTAAAATAAAGCTCAAAAATCAACTTGTTCAAATGACTTCAAAATTTTACCAGAGACTCATCATGACCCAACTAGCTTGCAAAAATATCTCAAGATTTTTGGAGCTACAGAACACTCTCTAAAAATACAAAGCCTTCATTTTTCAATTAAAAGGGGAATTTTTCATTTTCAAATTTTTGCAGAAAAGTCAAGTTTTATATTTTTATAAAATACTTCAGAGCATAAAGAGTCTACCACAAAAATTTCAGAATTTATGGATCAACACAGAAAATCACACAAAAATATGAAAACAGAACACTATTCACATGTATGGAGAAAAAGAGAAATGACAGTTCGTCTTCCTCGCGACGCCGGCGGTCACCCGACGGCGGCGAGACGTCGTTCCGGCCACGGCAGGGGCTCGCGCCGAAACCAAGGGCATGGAGAGGTTCAGGAGCTCACCGGCAGTCGATGACGCGCGGTGGCGAGGCGAGGGGGTGGCCGGAGCTAGGAGGTCGACGGAGGCGGGCGTCGGCGGAACGGACGGCGGCGAACTGGCGTTCCGCGTCCTGTGTAACAAACAGAGCCGCGATGACTGGGTTAGAGTCGCACGGGAGTAGGGAAGGTGATGCGGTGGTCGGAGGGAGATGATCAAGGCCGGGAGACGGCGAATTTCACGAACCCGAGCTCGCCGGATTTTTGCCGGAGATGGCAACGACGAGCTACGCCGGGCGATTGAGGGCGGTAGAGGTGAATTGGAGGGTGGTGAAGCAACACAAGAACACTGCGGAGCTCTGAGCTAGATGGTTGAGCTCGGGAGGCGCTGGTGTGAGCTGGCGACGGTGGCGAGGTGAGTGAGTGAGAGTCGGGCTCCGGCGGCCTTCTTATAGGCGCGGCCAGGGCCGGTAGAGACCTCGGTGTGGTGTGGTGGATGAGATCGGTGAGGCACGCGCACTCGATTGCGCTCTGGCGGAGGTGTTGGCGTGCAGCCGGGGCTCGGGCGTGGCTCGCCGGCGATGGCCACGCGGCGGCGGCGAACTGGGGACAGTGGGGACGGGAGCGAGGTCAGCGCTCGCATGCGCGGACGCGGAGGAGAACGGGGGACAGCGGCGGCAGGTTGAGGTCGCGTGGGGAGCAGCCAGGCGCGCGGCGCACGCGCGCCGGCGGGGCGCCATGGCCGGCCCCCCCCCCCCCCTACGCGAGGAGGAGATGAACAGTAGGTAGGTCTAGGTTTGACTTTGGCTGGCTTCGGAAATTGCAAATTCTCCCAAAATTTGAACTGTGCGACAAAAACTCAAAACACCAAAGTTGTTCAGAAAAATGAGATCTACAACTTTGTCAATATGAACATTTTCAAATTCCAAATAGTTTTTGAACAACATTGAAAACAGTAAAGGGGACACTTTTCAAACTTTATTCAAATCAAATTTACTCTGGATTTCAAACTGAAACTTGAAAATCTGTAAACATGAAAGTTGTTCCTTTTATCAAAACCTACAACTTTGCTATTATACACTTTTCCAGAAACTCATTAGTTTTTGAACTTATTTTGAAAACTGAAAAGGGGACAAAAACTGGAGTTTGATTGAATTTGAAATAACTCAAACTTTGTACTGCAACTTGAAAATTTGTAAATACCAAAGTTGTTTCTCTTTGACAGATCTACAACTTTGCTTTTTGGACCAACCCCAATTTTGAATAATTTTGAATTACAAAAGAGGGATAAAATCCAGGGTTTGGAAATCAGGGTTTTGCAAAAGAATTTGAAATCAAATTCTGATTTTTGAACTTTGGCCAACACAACAAAACTTCACATCCAACTGAACAAGAATTACACAAAGCTAGGCACAGAGGTGAAATTACCATTTTGCCCTAGTAGAGAGAAGTGGGCTAATTAGGGTTTTTGCAATAGAGGTAAATCACATAAAATGACACACTTAGCAAAATGCATACACATGAAATCATGATCAAGATGCTTAATGATGATAATGATGATATGTCAAGTTAATTACATGCTAAACACCAGAGGTGTTACAGGCTGATCCCAAAGGCTCGGTTGAAAACCACCTCCATCTAGCTTATTTGACTTGTGTATTACCTTGAGCTATTTTTTTTATTTGTGAAATTACATCATATATGATCATTGATCTATTTCTTGTATTGCTTCTCTGGCATAGTTCTCTAAGTTTATCTATTGCATATACTTGCTTCTCGTACATTCATGTATATCATATTTGTGCTAGAGTTAGAATTTTTGTTCCACATTAGATTCAAGCTCTAGTGATTGTGTGTCATAGAACTATTAGGTAGAATTATGGGATAGGGGCTGCAACACAAACTTTAGGATAGTACAAAAAGCTTCGCCGTTTGTGTACTAACAAATTGCCTAAGTGATTTTGTAGGATTTTTAATTAGGATATTCATCCCCTCTAGCCAATTTGGACCTTTCACTAGTAAATAAGTTTTTTTAACCGGCAAAGTAGTTTCGGGTCATAACATTACGTAAAGCATGAGCTCATACATTATTTCTATTAGTCTGCCTTACATCTAAACTAAAGTTTTTTTTTGATGGATTTGAAAAATCAACCTTAGGATTTATAATACCAAAAAACTACAAATCTTAACTTTCAAAACAGCTGTACCATTTAAAAGTGGTTTTATAGGCGGTTTTACTGAAGTAGCAATAGTGCCACATGTCAGGTGTATCTCTTATATAAAAGTTCATAATGTTTTCATATGAATTTGGATGAAGAAAATTATGTGAAAAATTGTAAAGCTCGGCGCAGTCATCAACATTGTACTTAATAATTTTTTATTTGAGATAATTTAGATGACTAAAATTCTATAATTACCAAGTTCTGAAATCAGATTTTTTTTTTTTTTTCAAATAACCTCTCATGCTGACATGCTCTATGCCAGAGATTTAGCCATTAATAGTATACAACTTTGTAGTGGATAACTTATTTATTTGAGATTATTAGAGGCCAAATATTTGATAACATATGGGGAGCCATGTTTCAGGTGATCTCTCTTATATTAAATTTCAGCATTTTTTCATATAAAGTTAAATCAAAACAATCTTTACATGAAAATTGTAGAGCTCAACACGATCATTAAACTGTACATATGATAACTTTTTTATTTGATATAGTTTATATGTCCAGATATTCTTTCAATTATTAGATTTTGAAATCCAAAATTTTAAAATTTTCAATTACCTTAGTTGCTGACTTGCTTTATCCCGAAGTTTTAGCCATTAAGCTATTACAATATGCATATTTGAAATTATTTTGATGCGAAATACTAATTTAATTATTAATTTTAAAAGAAAATTTAAAATTAGACGAAAAACCAAAATTAATAATACGAATGTTGTGCCACATTGTATGCCATACCTCTTACCTCACACGTTTGTACAGCTTTGTATTTGATATCTTCTTTATTTCAGAGCATTTGAAAGCCCAAATAATTTTTTTGTCGTTATATTTTGAAATTCAACTTTTAAAATAACAGTTGACGACGGAACAATGACCTACACGAAAAGTTGTGCTCCGGAAGATCAAAAGATTTTTAGTTGATATTTTGCAATGGGCAACTTTTTGCCTGGCATGTTCAAAACTGTGGTCTCCGGCCGGACGTCTCACATGTACAACTTTTGCACAAATTCTTTTTTTGGAGAGGGAAACACCACATTTCAATTTTAACTTTGTTTCTTTGCTGGTCTTCATGTCATTTCTTCTCTTGTATCCTTAGGACCTATTAGGCATTCATATCATGTCTCTAACACACCTTAACATATACATCATAGCGCTTGTGCTTTCATCAATTAAATCACCAAACCGAGAACATGATCATGCATATATAGGATATGTGTGATCCTTACAATAGGCCGGATTGTTGTAGGTGATGGCTGTGGATATGCTTCAACTCTAAGCTGGTTGATGATGTTTCAGTTGTAACTTATTAGAAGCAATTCTATTAGTATGTTACAAAAGGCACCACCAGAATTCAGATCTTGCTCAACGGCGGCCTTCACAATTTGGAATTGCAAGAGTAAGTGCTAGCTTGTTTCAATGCATGCAATATCATCAGTGAAATTGGGTGAAATCTGAGAAGTGCATATGGTTGGGAGAAATGCTTTTCTTCACCCGACCTTGATGCTAATGAAGGTATTGATCCTGAAAAGAGACAAGGAAGCACAATGACTGCAGTTCAGTGCAATTCCTCCAAGTTCTAACAGTACGAAAAATGCTAAATTTTGGTCTAAATAGTTGTGACTGATTATTTATACAATGTTGGCAGATATATAGCTAGGCTGAAGTTTCTTTTGGTTTTGGGGGGGGGGGTGTTTGTTGGGGGAGGGAGGAATAGCTGCCTAGGCCCAGGTTGACCACCATATTGCATCACTAAAAGAAATTACTAGGGTGCACTGTGCTAAAAGAAAAATCTGAAAATAGACTAGAAGACCAACATATATGATTATTTTAAGCTGAGTCAAAGCACCAAATAGGTGTACGGGTAGAGAAAATAAAAAAATAATTTGATAATAATTTCACATGACCACAATTCTTGTTATGATATATCGTATGTTACATTCAAACTTTTTGGGAAACAATTTGACAATACATATATTGCAACAGCTAGCATCATTTCTAGAGCTGTGCCACTACTGCACGATGGGCCTTTAGCCCCGGTCCAAAATGGCCTTTAGCCCCGGGCATGGAGCCGGGGCTAAGGAATCGGGACTAAAGGCCCGACCTTTAGCCCCGGTTCCCCGCCCCGGGGCTAAAGAGGACCTTTAACCCCGGTTGGTAATAACAACCGGGACTAAAGAGGTCCCGAGCCGGGCCCCGATGGCTGGTCTCTTTACAACCGGGACTAAAGACCCTCGGGGGCTATCCTCTTTTTTCTTTTTTCTTTTTTTTTTTCTTTTCAATTGGTTATTGTTTTCGGTTTTACAATTACATTAGGTTTTCTAATATGTTTTCTTTGCTGCTAATATATTATACATTAGGGTTTCAAATACATATTCTTCGCTGCTAATATATGTATGCGCGTATATATACACATAAATTTACAAATACACACATAAATATGAAACTATATATATATAATATATATATTGATCGAGCTACTAGCTAGCTATACATATTATATGTATAATATATTTATGCACATAAAATTTACAGCATTGTCCATGCATCCTTGGTATTTAGAACACAAATATTGACCGTCACTCAAATATCATACAAAGTTCGTCTTGATTTGGTTTCACTAGTTCTTCCGGGTTATAGTAGAACTCGATGCCGGCTTTGAGGATATGGTCATTAAGAAATCCTGCGATTGTCTCTTAAATTCCTTTGAGTCGCACCATTTCCAACACCTGGTTCTTCAACCATAGGTCCTTCAATTTGCAAAAAAAGGAAAAATGCATTAATATACATAAGATTTATTTAATAGCAATAAAGAAATACATGGGATTATTATTATGTATACATGTTACATACCTTCTGTCTCTCTACAGGAGTTCTTTTCGCATACACCGAGACAAACTCGCAAACGTAGTACCCACACAAATTGTTCCCTGGTGGTTGCCGTAGAACCCACAGCACGATGTAAAAAGATTACTATCTCGTCATCCCGCGCGTGTGATGAAGCATGCTTTAGTGGTAAAGACGCGGGGAGCTAATACAACTTACTTGCAATTGGATAGGAGGAAGTGTCACATTCAAATCCGGACGGTGTTTCGGAACGAACCAGGCCCAAACGTTGCACAATAAATGGATCATAATTAACTATTGTATATTTAAAGTGTAGAAATTAATATTTAGAGATCGAAAGTTACCCCTGGATAATGTCTATGATATCTTGGTAATCTCCCAGTAGTTTTCTCAATGAGTCATAGATTATCAATTGAGTTTCGGAGAGATCGATGACAATCAATAAACAGTGTAAGCTGCATTAATTTGCTTATATAGTCAACATATATCATAAGAATTGAGTAAGTAAAATTAAATATGCACATGATAACAACACCCACCTAAAGTTGTAGGGGACGAATATATATCTTTTGTTCTTTGTGGTTGATCAAGAACCTCCGGAGATTCCTCTCTGTTTCATTTCTCCATATATCATAGCCGGAATCTTTGTTTGGGGCGAGCGAGAATACGATATATGGATCAATGAAACCAACCTCCTTGTCATTTGTACGTACGAGGTCTCTCATCATGTTCCTGCATATGTATAGACACGCTAGCTAGTGTTAGTATAATTACATTTACATATACATATGCTAGAGTGAGATTATTAAAACGAAGGATCACTTACAAACAAAAGCAGCTGACTAGAGATTTGTCTAGAGCATCCAGGCAGCATAGCTGGTGTAACTCGGTGAATTGGACAAGTATAATATCATCGCCATGAAAGTAATGATGGTCTCTAATTCTAACGCAAATCCAATCATCTGCTTTTTGCTACACGCTGCCATGTACCACTGGTTTACCAAGTACATTTGAGTGCCAAGTTCTCTGAGGGCCGCAGGGTTGTATAGACTCTGGCCATATACATAATTCTTCTTCCAGTGATCAATTTGCGGAGCACTTTCGATGGCGGCATTTTCGAGGTTTGGCCGAGCATTTGGGACAAGGTAGACCAGTTTCTGCGAAAAATGCATCAAGATGCTCAGGATCCACGTCAAGTTGTTCTAGCGCTTTCATGTTAGAACCATATTCATTCGCAATATATAGCGGGGGCACTGATTGTTTTGATTGTTCCCCGAGCTATGGGACACCCTTGTTTGCTCTCTTCTGTTTCTGCTTCTCCTCCTCAAGTGACTTGGTGATAGTGCGATCATAGTCTGATAGTGGCGATTTCTTACGAGAATCACGCACCTTTTCTGATGAGCATCCACCTTTTTCCTGAGCATATCAGGACATACAAAAAGGTACGGCTTCTCCGGGTTTTTCTTCGCTTTTATTTTAGCCGCGTTGTCTACCCAGAATTGGTCCAAATGTGCTTTCGCTGCAGCATTAGTTTCCTCATCAGTCATCTCATATGGAAGTTTCGTCATCTTAGGAATAGCTTGTCTTCTTTCTGAAGAGGCTTTCTTCTTCAGTGGCGGTGGGGCCGATGCCTTCATTTGTGTGGCTGGCCTCTTCTTTGGTGTAGTCGGTGGCGGGGATGGAGCCCGTGGTGGAGGAGATGGGGCCAGTGGCGGCGGGGATGGAGCCCGTGGTGGAGGGGATGGAGCCGGTGGCGGAGATGGAGCCCGTCGTGGAGGGGATGGAGTTGGTCATGGCGGGGATGGAGCCGGTCGTGGAGGGGATGGAGCCGGTCGTGGAGGGGATGGAGCCGGTGGGGATGCAGCTGTGTGTTTCATTGCATCGCCTGCAGCACTATGACTTAGGTCGGGAGAGGTCCTGCTGTGAAAACAACATGGTATGAGTAAACAATTATATTTAAGCCAATACATAACTAGTGAAAAAAAAATGTTTCATCCGCACCTAGGGTTAGTTTGTTGAGGTGCCCTAGGAATAATGATATAGCGCTTACGCCAACATATGAATGCCTTCTCCGCTTCTCCTAAAGTCTTCTCACCATCACCTCCTTCAATGTCAAGAGTCACATTGCTATGCCCTTTCACTACTCTATCCACCAAGACACTAGCATAACCAGGTGGTACTAATGCCCCATGGCATCTTGGTGTCTTCGTAGGGTCAATAGGAGATACAACACCAATAGCCACCATTATTGTGTCATTCCCCTGTGGAATGTGCAGCTCACATGTCATGATAGGATCAGTGATGTCATCCACGGGGAAGCGCAACCCTACGTCACCTTGAATCGTTGGCACCTCCGTGGAAGCGCAACTGCTTTTCAACTGACCAGGGGGCTGATGTTGACTCCTGGCTTTGATGCAGATTGCCTTTGCATGGAACTTACTGCTAACTGCACTTGCCTTTTGATTTCCTCACTCATTTTGTCCTCAAGTGCTTTTTTCTCGCTCTACCGCTTCACGAGCCGCGGCCTGTGACTGCATAACCATTTCCTCCATCCTTCGCATCCGCTTTGCCTCCTCCTCCTTCTTTCTTGCACGGCTTCTATAGGTCTCTTTGTCTTTTGGGAAGGCATGCTCCCACGACAACTCCCCATAGCCTCTTGTTCTCCCACCGTGCTTACGATTCTCCAGGGCGTATGTCAGCTCATCCTTTTCTCTGTTCGGCTCCCACACGCCACTGTCAGTCATGTCTCGAGCATAAGCCAATCTTTCGGCTGCTCTTTGGAGTTTTGTGCCATACACTACCCTTCCTATCTGTAGGTCCAGGCTTCCTCCATGACCAAAAAACCAATACTTGGCGCGCTCAGGCCAATTGATTGATTCTAGTTCGATGCCCTTAGCTAGAATCTCCTGTTCTATTCTTTCCCACTTAGGAATGGCACTCTTGTAGCCACCTGATCCCAAGTGATGGTGGTATTGTTTTTGTCGGGCATTTGTCGGTTCCTTCGGACCCGTGCCTCACCCTCTTCTGATTTCTTAAATTCTACAAACTCATCCCAAAATGGCCTCAACTTGACGTAGGCCTTAGTGTTGAAGTCGGGAGTTAGGTCCTTCTTGATAAATGTGTTGTACAATTTTTCTTCCAACCCTGGAATAGTATTGCCATTTTCTTCATAGTCCAATTCCTAACTCTTTCCTTCAAATTTCTATCATCTATTTCAAGTGTGAAATGTGCAAGGACATCTTGCCAAACCAGTTCCTTGTCACGATCAGAGACGAAACTTATATGAGGAGCACTTTTCTTTTCCTTCCACTCACGAGCATTGATCGAGATCTTATCCCTTACAAGGTACCCACAGTGGCCAACAAATTTATGTGCATGTTCTCCAAGTACTTGGCCTGTTTCCTCGTCGAATTCTGTGATAATGTACCGGCCATCCAACGACTTCTTCGGACTCGTACGGTCCTACTCTTCCCGGCAGTCGTTGTCGATCCGGAGGGCTACGTATGTAGGAATGTAGATTATAAATACATTATAATTGTTTAGAATTAAATGTGCACATATAGATTGTAGGTATACCTCGCCAGTATTTTCTTGCATGATTTCTTCATAATCAGCAAAATATTGACTCCCATCATCTACTTCTTGATTATTGTTGTCATCACCTTCTAATTGTTGATTAGCACCGCTGTTGATTAAGTCGTACATTTCTTCCTCCATGTTGTCAACTGGGTCGGCCATTTCTGCGAATAAATATTCATAAAGACCATATTCATTTTTTATTTAACACTTTGTAAAGGTAACACGATCGATAATAAACACTTTGGGTTTGAGGTTTAGGGTTTGTGGTTAGGGTTTAGGGTTTAGGGTATACAATTAGGGTTTAGGGTTTGGGGTTTTGGATTTAGGGTTTAGGTTTAGGGTTTCGGGGTTTCAGGTTTAGGGTTTAGGGTTTAGGGTTTACGGTTTAGGGTTTCACGTTAGGGGTTTAGGGTTTAGGGTTTAGGGTTTTGGGTTGGGGTTTCGGGTTAGGGTTTATTTAGGGTTTAGGGTTTAGGTTTAGGGTTTGGGGTTGGGGTTTCGGGTTTCGGGTTAGGGTTTAGGGTTTACGGTTTAGGGTTTCAGGTTTGGGTTTAAGGTTTTGGGTTTGGGGTTTAGGGTCTAGGTTTTAACAACATTAAAAATAACGTATATTCATAAAGACCATATTCGTAAAAATAAACTACCGGCATACACGAAAAGTCATATTTAAGTGATTATCGGGGCGAATGATTATTCCATAAACATATAAATAAATGTTTACATATCATATCTAAGTGAACCAAAAATATATATATCCAAGTGATTTTTCCATAAACATATATTTGTAAATATATCTAAGTGAACCAAAATGTAGCCTCCATCTATCACAAAGGACACACCGTTGACGAGAGAGGACGACGACGGATGGCGACGAGGATGACATCGCGGTGAGGACGACGATGGACGACGGCAAGGATGATGTCGCGGTGAGGACGGGGACAGACGACGGCGAGGATGACGGTGGACGGCGGCGAGGTCAACGCGACCAATCTCTTTTTATCTACATGTATAAACATATATTTTGTTAGAGTAAAAAAACATATATATATATATATCACATAATCATTCATTTTATATAATCATTCATTTCCTATATATATTTTTTTCTTTTCTATAAATATATAGGTATTTATAATCATTTTCTATAATCATTCATTTTCTATAATCATTCATTTTCTATATATATCATTTTTTTCTTTTCTATACATATATATGTATTTATAATCATTTTCTATACTCATTCATTTTCTATATAAATATATCAATTTTGTTTTTCTATTAACATACACGCAGTGCACACACACTCCACACGGGCGACGGCGGCCAGTCGTACGACGGCGAGACGACGCGCGCGGTAGCCGGCGGCCGGGCGAGGAGGACAGCGGGCGCCGTCCGGGCGAGGAGGACAGCGGGCGTCGGCCGGGCGAGACGACGGCGAGGCGGCCGCGAGGACAAGGCGAGGAAGAGGACGGCGAGGCGGCGCACAGGGCCGCCGGCCAGTCGTACGGCGGCGCTGGCCGCGCGCGCAGGCCAGACGGCAAGGAAGAGAGCGGCGCGGCAGAGAAGACGACGGCGAGGCCGCGGACGACGGCGGGGACGATGGTGAGGGAGCGGACGAGGCGCGCAGCGTTGGAGACGGCGAGGATGACGGCGAGGGAGAGATGGCGGCGGCGCGCAACTGATGTCGATCGGATCCGAAGGAGGAGAGCACTGTGCCCTATATACCCGGGACACCTTTAGTCCCGGGCGGTGGCACCACCCGGGACTAAAGGTCCTTGAGTCCCGGGGCGTAAGCCCGCCCGGGACTAAAGCTCCCTTACGCCCCGGGACTAAAGGACCTTTAGTCCCGGGTGGTGCCACCGCCCGGCACTAAAGGTTATTTCCCGCCACTGTTTTGGATTTTTCGTATTTGGGGTTTGTATTAGGTTTTCACTACATAAATATGTTTTAGTACTTGTTAATTGCATAGTAAATTAAATATTAGGCATAAAATTACTTTAAAATAACAGTTGTATTTCCTTTTACCTTATTATATAGTAGAAAATTGGTAACATAAATTCTTTTCTTTTCTTATAATAACGAATATAAATGTAAATAACAATTCATATTTTGTTAATGCAAAAATATAATGTTAAATTTAAATATCTGAACAACTGGTTCTCGATAGGAAAATTGTTTTGCATTATCTGAACGTTAAATTTTGGGTTTTTCATCTTTCATTGTCCAAATACACGATAGAGAAATTCACCGTTAAATTGCAATATAATTTTAAAAGATAAATTTGTGTAGTTCATATACGTTTCTGTGTCGTATTGGTCTCAAACTTTTTCTTAGGCTGTCACGTGGCACGGGTGAGGCAACCAACAAGTTTGTGATTTTTGGAAGATGGTTTGCTACTTTTTCCGGTTTAATTGAATTACCGCGCACTGTCACCCAATAGTTATAGGGTCAACTGGGCCTACCACCAAAATAATCCAGAATGGAGCTAAACTTTTACACAAGGTCTTGTATGCCCTAGGAAGAAGAATATTGTGGAGGTTGATGAAAAACCGCAGAGGGTCGGAGGTGAAGATGAAATCACCAGCTTTTATCTCATTCGGCACAGACAAAAAAGTAATAATTAAAATAATGATCAGAAAAATCTAACACCTCTTGTGTGGGGCATCAATTTGGGCTTATATGCTTGCCAAAAATAAATCAAGTCATTTCGACACCGACATCAACGAAACATGACTATCCATAATCATTATTAATTACACAAAAACTGTAATACATAATATTAGTTAAAGCATAACTATACATCAAGCGGGTACACTGGTGATCTTCTTCTTAACGTATGTCCCTTGGTTATGATCATATCGTAACCATGGAGTCTCCTCAGTATTTAGCAGGATGCTTGGATCTTTGGTCACACTGAAGGGCGGTATTCGGTCATCCCTTTTATAATCTTCTGACATGTCTGACTTGTCCTCAATTCCCACAATGTTTCTTCTTCTGAAAGAACTATGTGGCGTTTTGCTCTTTGGTTGATTTATCGTCATTTTTCCTTCTTTTGGGTTTTATAGACATGTCTTTCACGTAGAACACCTGATTCACATCAGCAGCAAGGACGAATGGTTCTAATTTTTATAAACAAATAATTTAAATAATCTCTATTTCTCCAAAAAAAATTGAACTAAACTAATTAAACCAGTCACATTTTGTAAACTAAAGTATTATATATTTCTAATTTTTGTAAAAAATGATTTAAATGATCTCTATTTCTCTGAAAGATTAAAATAAACTAATTAAACCGGTCATATTTTGTAAACTAAAGTATTATATATTTCAAATTTTTGTTAATAAATGATTTAAATGATCTCTATTCTCCAAAAAAAAAAAATAAACTAATTAAACTGGTCACATTTTGTAAACTAAAGTATTATATATTTCTAATTTTATAAACAAAATGATTTAAATAATCTCTATTTCTCAAAAAAGTAAAACTAAACTAATTAAACCAGTCACATTTGCAAACTAAAGTATTATATATTTCTATTTTTTCTAAAAAATGATTTAAATGATCTCTATTTCTCTAAAAGATTAAAATAAACTAATTAAACAGTCATATTTAGTTTTTAGAGTACTAATTTGAACTATCAAGTCAATGAACTCAAAATTATATATATATATGTGGCAGCTACAAAAATGAAAAACTGAAGCTAGGAACCTTTCGATGGCGGCGTAGATGTGATGAAATAAATCAATCGCGGAGATGTGTTAATAAACAAAAATCACCCGAAGAAGAGAGCAAACAAACAATCAAGTGACTGAAGAAAAAATGAGACAGAGCACGGGCACCACGGCTGGAGGTGGAAGAACAATTCAAATATAGGGAGGGATATTTAGCCCGGTCCTTATCCCCAGCCGGGGCTAAATTACAAACATTTAGCCCCCGGCTGGATACACAAACCGGGGCAAAACCTTTTAGTCCCGGTTGTGTAACCAACCGGGGCTAAAGATGCCAACATTAGCCCCGGCTCGATACACCAACCGGGGCAAAACCTTTAGTCTCGGTTGGTGTTACCAACCGGGCTAAAGATCGGCCTTTAGCCCCGGTTGGTAACACCAACCGGGACTAAAGAGCCCTCTGACAAATGAGCCGTTGAGCTGGGGAACTTTAGCCCCGGTTGGTGTTACCTACCGGGGCTAAAGACCTTTCTAGTCTCGGGCGCAAATTTTTTCGTGACTAATGCTGATTTTGCAAATCGTCCAAAGGCCTGTTCTCTAGGAGTGGCCTCTCATTACCGGGTCAATTTAGTTAGATGGAAGAAAATATTTAGTACTAGCTAGCTAGTTTTCCCTTAAAGGAAATTTGCTAAGGCAGAGGCCGTACTACTATTAGTGCTAATACTAATATATTATCTTCCATGTAATAACCGCATATGATATGATTGATCGAGAAGTACACATAAGGTGCCATGGCTCAATAAGAGGTACGGTATCCCATTTTTAATTGAAATGTACTCCAACATCTTTTTAATTTCTGAGGGTAATCAGTCTCTATCCCTGTCCTACGTACAATTGCAAATTTAAAACAAAAGAAGATCAATAAGAGCAAAAGAGAACCATATTGCGTGAGTAATACCTGCGTCTAGCTACCAAATCACGCTTATTTATCTCTTAAACATCTAGACTTAATGTACAAATTAATAAAATCTATGGATCTATATATCGATTTGTTTGCTTAATTTGCATGGTGCACGGATGCTTGATGTTTGGACGGTGGTTCAGTGAAACATGTTGTGGCTACTACTGCTGAAGGTTGATCCCATGCCGGAGTAGATCTGCATCTGGGTGAGAATGTGTTCGAAGTTGTCATTAGACTTCTCAATGGGGTGTGTATGGGTTCCCTCGTACGTGGTCACCACCACGCCCTCATCCCTTGACAGCCGCTGCACCTGCTTCTTCTTCACGTTGCACCCTTGGTGAGTGCATCTGTAGTAGCTTCTGCATCCACAAGCGCGTGCAAAAAGAATAAGAATATTAAGTCTGCATTCATGAATTTGAACCTATATATTTAGTGGAAAACGAAGTGAAATTTGCCTCCATGTACAAACGTACGTACAACACACAAGTTGAACATTTTTGGCTTATATGTGTATCTAGTTTCTGCATTTGTTTCTTGACTAATTAAGTATGCCAACCTATATATTTAGTGGAAGCCAAAGCATACACTCATTTCTCTGTAAGAATTAATGTATAAGTTATCTGCAATTTCGAGTTGTGGTGAGTCTACTGTCTTCATTAAGAAGAGTGCACTGTTTAATAATTGCTGCTCCATAATTGTTCTTGTGTTTCGTTATATTGTTGGACGTAGAAATAAGATAGAGGAATGTATTATTTCCATGCCTAATTCTGTGAATGCAACAAAAAGGGATCGCCTTTTTTGTTTATAAGCAGCATTGAGCTGTGTGATATTAAGTGTTTTATATATTTCTATTTCTGTATGAATTTGAGGTTAAAATAGATAGACTGACGGTTGCAGAGTTGTGTAGCTTAGATAGATATGCTCCTCTGAAGCATGACTATTTTTCAGAAAATTTTATATATATATACCTTAAACAGTCATAGTTACTATTTTTGTTCTTTTATTTAAAGAAGGCCAAATTTAATGTGGGATTTACGAGTTCGCAGCACATATCACCTTTGCCCAAATTCATACCACATACCATTGTTAGTTTGGCATGATTATATAGGCTTATGTTTAGATATGTGTTGAATATGTGTACAGTCTACTTACAGTTGAACTTGAGTTGTATTAGGACTATCATAGAGTTGGAGTCAACTCTGTATCGTAGGAGGGACAATAAATACGAGGCAACCCCGTAGTAAACATAAGAGACGACTTGGCGGTTGGATTGGATGGTGGCATGGTCGTGGGATCGCTTAGATGCCGGTGTAGCTCTTGTTTGATATGGAAGAGGGACGCAGTTATTGCCCGAAGGATTAGGCACAATGCCAAACTCATTAAAAAACATCATGTTTTGTTGTTATTCTCGTTTGCATATTTTCTTCTATGGTCATTATGCTTCCACTTTCATCAGTTAGTAGATTTGTTTGGGTCTGTACTAACCATGCACTCTAACAAGTTGTTAAAAGCCCATGGTCAAACATCTGAAAAAATCTCAAGGCTCATATGGTGACGGAAGAGCTCATTAACGTCTTGGGGTTCATACGGGTTGCGTATGATACGAAGTGTTGGACTCAGGGCCGGAAAAACATCTTACGGAGATCACACGGGTATTGTATGATGTGAATAACTGGCTTTAACATGTGATGAAGGAGATTTTAGGTTTAGCCTCACTCGGTAATTGATGGTAAGAAAGCACAACATATAAGATTGGGACAACCCCTCATCTATCAAGCTAGTCTTTTAAGTTAAATTGGATGACCTTGATATGTTGTCGGCTCTAGGCCCAAGGGCACTGGCTCATGGTATATATAGCGAGCCGGGCCGGTGGTATCTGCTGCGCACACACCACATTTCATCTTACAAATGCTAAATCTTAAATTTCTCCATAGTTGCATGGTCAGTTTTAATCTTATCTATGTTAACCATCATGAAAAAAAATTTCCAATCGGCAGCCAATAGAAGTGATGAATAACAATTTAGAAGTATAATACGTACTATATGCATGCATGCATCATATTTTGTTCATGATGTAACTGTGTGTCTATATATATATATATATATATATATATATATATATATATATATATATATATATATATATATATATGGCTCTCTCAATCAGTTAGTGTTTTGGTAGCTAGCATAGATGGCTGGCACAGACATATGAAGAGAACGCATGCATTCCATCCGGCTTTAATGCATATGATGTGCAGGCATATGCGGTTCTTGCCTTAACGTGTCTACTGCCTATAGGTGTAGAGCATATACGTATTAGCTATATATATGCTTGTCTAGAGCAAGTTTTTCGTAGAAGAAGAAAAGGAATCGACCAAGATTTAAGAAAATCGTAGAACCATGTCGATGAAGCCTTAATTTTAGAAGAAAGGAGGGCACCAAGTGCTGTTCGAGACTTCGAGTGGCAAACGTACTAAAAGTCCTTTTGATCTCTATTTTTAAAAAAAAACTCTAATTATGTCCTATACATAAATATATAGTTGCATTTTATTTTTCAGACACAGTGGTGGAATAATAATTAGTTATTTTTTCTGTGTCGAATTTACTTCACTCTAAATCTTTCTGGAGTCTTTTGGTGTTTGTTGACGCATCGATCTCCAGCAACAGTAGATGTTCAAAATCTGTGAAATTTATACACATATATATGGATGGCCCTCTCAAACCGGGGACGAAAAAAATGTGCCCTTATCCTTGGAGAGATGCCCAAAGGAACCACTTTATTTGTTCTCTCTGAAGCATATAAAAGACAGCGACGGGAGAATTAGCTTGATCTATAGCTAAGGAAGCATAGATAAACCCAAGCAGAGAGTGGAATTAATAGAATATATATGCTGCGGTTAAACCGGTGGGTGGTGGGCGAAATAATTCCGGGTCAAATTCGATAGGATCGCCATCGGCTCTCCTGTTTATTGAATTGAATGATCGACCGATATCTCGATGATGATGCCCACCAGCAAAAACATGTGAAAACTAGGAGTCGTTTTCATCTAGATGATCGCTGAGGAAGGATGGATGGATGAGAGATGTGTCCTTATCCTATGTATGTATAAGCAACCACTAGCAGAGCTTGGAAGATTCACTGGGACTCTCCTAGCTTGGTCTCGTCGTCACCTACTTTCTGCGCCCAACTCTACTAATATAATAATACTTGTTAAAAAAACTAGCTAGGAACAATCACGCGCCAAATTGAACCGGTAAGAAAGTAAAAAGAGATCCAGAAAGGAGAGCGAGCCAGCTGATGGAAATCTATCCCCAGTACGGCAGTACCCCCAAGAAGCTTCTAGCTTAGCACCAGCAAAAATCAGAGGCCGATGAATTATGGATCACAAAATGTATCCAGAAACATGAAACATCCTGATTGTATATATAAGAGTGTCTGACCTCGGGAACTTGTTGTTCTTGACGGCCTTCTGGCCGTACTTCCTCCACCGATAGCCGTCGTCGAGGATGTCGACCTGGCTGCGCGTCTGGAAGGCGTACCGTGGGCGGCGCTCCTTCTTCTGTCTCGCCCTTCCTCTTGGCCGCTGAGGACGACGACGGATGATCATCCCCAGCACGGCGGCCACTGCCAGCTGCGGCTGGAAGACCTGCTGATGGAGCGCCGCCACCACCATACTCCTGCTGCTGCTGCTCGTCATCGTCGTCGTCGTTGTCGTTGTCGTTGGCGGACAGGTCCGCGAAGAAGGAGGACGACGACGGTCCGCCGCCATGCACTCTCACTCTGTGGTGGTCATGGTCTTGCAAACCGGCGCGCCGGTGCTGGTACCGGCAGCAGCAGTGGCCATGAAGTTGTAGGCGGAGTTGGGAGTGGCAGCAGCGATGATGAGGGCTGATGCGTCGCCGCCCAAAGAGCATGTGATAATTCTCCATGGCGCGGCGCGCGCGCGCAGCTCTGATGAGCTGCTGCTGGGTAGTTGTGAGGGAGGGATCGAGAGAAGCTAGGGAGGCTGAAAGAGTTTTACAAGTTACAACCAGGGTTATATAGAGGTTTTTATTAATACTCCGTATAATGGTAACGCTAAAAAGGCTGCCGGGGGCGTCTGGTACACAAATCACAGCATGCTGCACCGCCCGCCTAGCTTCACTTTGACCGGCCCGTAGACTACTAAAGGCGGCTTCCTGTTTCTGTGCCGCACATCCACACAAATCAGACACATGCGTCATGCGAGAGAGACTGCTTGTACCCCTGCTGCTGTGTGTGTGTGAGTAGCGGAGAGAGAGATGGGCACGCACGCAGTATCGATCGATCGGTTGTGGGAGTTTCCCCTGCGCTGCGTGTTTGGCAAGTTGTCGTGAACGGCACGTAGCCTCGATGATCCAAGGTAGCTAGCTAGCTAGCTGGGCAGGCAGCCAATGTAAAGAAAGGTTGCGGGCGGCTTCATGCATGCGGGCGGCGGGGCGCCTCGGCGGGGTTTATCTGGTTGCTGGACCAGGACCAACAATAGTGGAGTAGGAGGAGATCCAGCAGTGCCTGCAGCCGGCAGCAGCCTCGAGCCTCTCTTGCATGTGAGGTAGCCAATCCGCACGAGCGCCTTCCATATCCTTTATTTGACCATTCCACGGTTACACACATCTAGGTGAACTTTGGAGTGATTGGTTGCACGTAGAAAGTCATCGTGAATCCTATTTCAGCATCATTTGGTGCACTTAGCTGTGTTTGATACCTGTGTATTGTATTCTTTTCCTACTTCGTCTCATTCATCTCCGTCCCTCCATCTCGCACAACTCCATCAGCTCAATTCTCCCTCCCTCACGATGCACCTATGATACACAAGTCTATATATGTCATACACTCAAAACTCTCATCCATGCATGCAACCAAACACGATCACATCTTATACTGGATCAACAACAAAGACACCAAACATGACTAGCTGCATCGTCTGAGCATGCATCATATGGTTCTGGACCGGCTTTCCATACTGGCTCCCCATCACCAAAGCAACCAATCACACTTTTGTTACTAACTGCTAGTAATAGTAATAATATATATATATAGTATGGATTCGTCAGCCTACCTGCACCAGATGATTATACTCGCTCCAAACTTTTAAAATTTTAAGTTTAGATATGTAAAAATCATATACACTAGTAGAGAACCGGGACTTTAGTCCCGGGCCACCCAAGCGGGACTAAAGGCCACTCTCAATACAAGAAAATTATTCAAACCCTCGAAAATCTCCCTCGCACTTCGTGAGATTCAAACATAGGATCTTCTCACCTTACGTAATAACTTACTTACCAACTCAACTACACAACACATGTGACACAGTTCTGGATGCTCTCCTTTTGAATTCACTCGTGGGAAACCTTTAGTCCTGGGTGGGAGACCTTTAGTTCGGGTTATAGGTAACACCAACCGGGACTAAATGGTCACTCTTTAGTCCGGGTCAGTGTTATCAACCGGGGCTGAAAGGTCAAGACTCTTAGTCTGGATTGAGGGCACCAACCGAGACTAAAAACTTACTTATAGTCTTAGTTGGTAACTTGGCCTCGGACTAAAAGTCCTTTGCTCCCGAACATAAAAAATACCGAGGCTAAAACTCAAACTCGATGTGGATCAAATCCTGTTCTCTACTAGTGATAAAATAAAATTGTCTTAAAAAATACCTTTCATAAAAATATACATATATCACTTTCCAATAAATATTTTTTAAAAAATAAGTTGTCAAAGTTATGTTTTGGAGACCGTGTCGCTGTATGAAACGACATCTTTTACTAATGTAGAGGAAATATAGAAAATAACCATGCAAGAGGCAAAATTTGGCAGATATCATCGATCCCAATTGGACTGGGAATTTGATGATCGAACCGGTGTATATGTACCTGTAAAAAGTTTTTTTTAGATAATGGATATTTTATATCCGGCTTCATCTATCAATAGATAGAATCACATCAATTATTACAGAAGTTTACACTGTAAGCACAACTGCTAACTACAGCACAACACCCCTGCAGCACGCGTAGTGTTAACTGAAACAAAATAAAGTCCAAACTAAACATGACCAATATGTCTTGCTGACAACCATCTATTGAAACTAAAGAGCTGCAAAGCTGACATCTCTAAAAACTGAGAAACTTGGATCAGCTGCTCCTGCCGATCATCACGCCTTTGAAGAGTTTCCCACTGACGCAGCCAGTGTGTTTCCCAGAAGAGTACATGCAAAAAGATTTTGGTCTACATTTATCAAAGACCGCTTCATTTCTTGTCAACCAAATCGTCCAACACAGTGCTGCTGCTGCCGTTAATAACAATGAATTAAATTGTTTACTTGCAATTTTTGACCACCTATTAAACATGTCATTCATATTAGATGGAGGTGAAAGCCAAAAAAAAGTGTACCGCCCGCCATAAGAACTTGCATAAAAACAATCTTTGAGATGATTAATGGATTTCGGAAAATGACAAAAACCACAGGATTTGTCACCATTCCAGTTCTGCCTGACTAAGTTATCCTTAGCTAAAACCACTCCTTTTTTTTCAGGTACCATAAAAAGATTTTAATTTTCATCGGTACTTTGATCTGCCAAATATGCGATACCCTAGCTCCATTGTTAATTAACGCAACATACATAGATTTGACTATAAATTTTCCAGACGAGTTTAAACCCCAAATAAAAACATCCCTTTGCAATTTTCCAGACAAGTTTAAACTGTAAAGATGGGTTAAACGAGATACCCTTTGGGGTCTCGCCTTTGTGTTTATATAGTATGAGAACAACCCTGATCATGGTGTATACAACAAGGAATAGATTACAACAGAATACTGAACAAACTCTATCCTAAACTTCCTTGACCTAGAAGCTAGGACTCTTAACAACCTTGCGCTAGATTACAGAAGATATGGCCTATCTTAACACTCCTCCTCAATCTCAACCTGCCACAAGATTGAGATTGTTTCTAAAACCGAACCAGCTTGGTTACCGCAAGAGCCTTGGTAAACCCATCCGCCAACTGATCCTCTGAATGAATAAATCAAATCTGCAATAGTTTTCTTTGCTACTCTTTCTCTAACAAAATGAAAATCTATTTCTATGTGCTTTGTCCTCGCATGAAAAATAGGATTAGCAGACAAATAAGTCGCCCAAGATTGTCACACCAGAGCCTTGCCGCAGGAGGATGATGAATCTGTAATTCAGTTAACAACTTCTGAACCCACATCAATTCTGCCGTAGCATTAGCAAGAGCCTTATACTCTGCCTCTGTGCTTGAGCGAGACATCGTGGCTTGTTTCTTTGCACACCATGAAATTAAGTTGGGACCAAGGAACACAGCAAAAACCACCAGTCGAGCGACGATCATCTACACATCCTGCCCAGTCAGCATCAGAAAATGCACTTACTAACATGGACGACGACTGCTTGATATATAGCCCAAGCCGCAATTTTCCTTGTATGTATCATAATATCCTCTTAACAACACTCCAATGCACAGTTGTAGGAGTATGAAGGAACTGACAGACCTTGTTTACTGCAAATGAAATATCAGGTCGAGTCAGTGTCAAATACTGCATAGCACCAACAATGCTTTTGTACTTTGTAGAGTCTTCTAACCCCAGTTTATCTCCGTCTGTTGAACTGAGTTTCTCAACACTCGATAAAGTGGTAATCGGCTTGCAAACCAGCCATACCAGCACGTTTAATAATATCTTCAACATATTTTCCTTGAGACAAAAGCAACCACCCGAATGTCTCTTCACCTCAATTCCAAGAAAATAGTGTAGTTCTCCCAATCCTTGAGAGCAAACTCTCTTTCCAAGTCCATTAGCAATGCATTAGTAGCTTCAACCGATGAGCTTGCCACAATGATATCATCTACATACACCAGTACAAACATGGAATGCTTACCCTGATTGTAGTAGAACAATGATGTGTCAGCTTTAGACAAAATAAACCCGAGAGACTCCAATTTTTTACACACACCTCGCATACCATGCATGTAGTGCTTGTTTGAGTCCATAGATAGCCTTGTCTAGCTTACAAACAAAATCTGGGTGCTGCATATCTTCATAGCCTGGCGGTTGCTTCATATAGACTTCTTCGTCCAATATTCCATGCAGGAAAGCATTTTGAACATCAAGCTGACGCAGAGACCAACCCTTTGAAACTGCAACAGAGAGAATTAGTCTGATGGTAGCAGCTTTAACCATAGGACTAAAGGTGTCCTCATAGTCTATTCCGTACCGCTGCTTGAAGCCTTTAGCAACAAGCCTTGCTTTGTACCTGTCTATGGTGCCATCAGCTTTTCTTTTTTAATCTTGTAAACCCACTTACAGTCAATGACATTTTTTCTTTCTTGGGAGGAACCAAATGCCAAGTCTTATTTTGCACCAACGCTTTATGCTCACAATTCATAGCTATGACCCATTTTGGATCAGTGAAAGCTTCATCAACGGACTGTGGTTCACCAGTGCATAATGCACACTCATCATACCCCACCGAATTGTGCCATCTGTATAGGTTTTAGGCTTACGGATTCCATGCTGTAATCTTGTAGCAGGACGTACCATTGGTGCATCAGCAGATGGCACAGGAGCAGCTGTAGAGTCACCAGGCGCAAATGGCCCAGATGACAGCGACGGCAGAGGAGCAGAGAGATGCCACCCCTCGCTCGATCAGTCTGCGCCATCACCGTGGAGATGTCTGAGCGCTGTGAGGTTGCAGTTGGCGTAGAGGATCCCACACCAGGATTGGAAGTCCTCTCAGTTCCAGGCATTGCAGGCGAATCCGGCACTGATCCCAGAGACGATGTCGATACACCAGAACCAAGTGCAGTCAGCGCAGATGAATCCTCCTGGGTGGCCGCGCCTGTCCTGCTCCCGTCCGAAGAAACACATGAAATATAACGTTGTTTTTGACTGCCCTTTGTGCCGTTCAGGTCATCAACTATTCGTGTAACTTCACCAGCACAACTAGCACTATTGTCAAGATTAGCAGATGGAATATTTTCAACACAGTGGCCAAGAAACGATGCATCCCCAAAACTAGTACTAGGATTTAAAAGAATATCAGGAAGGATGGACAACTCGGCCCTTAGGCGTGCACCCGCATTGGGGTGGTGACGGGAAAAAGGAAAGACTTGCTCATCAAAAATGACATCCCCCGGAAATATATACTCGGCCAACAGAAGGATCCAAGCATTTAAATCCTTTGTGATGATCACTATAACCCAAGAAAACACATTGTTTGGAGCGGAATTGAAGTTTCTTAGTGTTATAGGGTCGTAAATTTGGCCAACATGCACAGCCGAAGGATCTAAAAAAGGAGTAATCCGGTTCCTTCTTGAAAAGCCGAGTAAAAGGAGTTTCATCATGTATTACTTTGGAAGGAAGACGATTTATCAAGAAACGGCTGTGCTGAACGCCTCATCCAAAAATTTTAGAGGCATAGAGGCATGTGCAAGCAAGGAGAGCCCTATTTCTACAATATGACGGTGTTTTCGTTCTGCAGATCCATTCTGCTGATGAGCATAAGGACAAGAAACGTGATGAGCTATGCCTACACGTTTGAAAAAGGAACTTAAGGACTGATATTCTCCACACCCCAGTTCTTTCATAGCAAGGATTTTACGATCAAATTGCCTTTCTACAAGGTGCTGAAAATAATGAAAGCACTGAAACACTTCGGATTTGTGACGCAGAAAATAGATCCAAGTATGCTTACTATAATCATCAATGAAACTAACATAATAAGTTTTGTGACCAATGGAATGAGGCACTAGCCCCACACATCTGAATAAATGAGTTCTAAAGGACCAGATGACACACTAGTAGATCTAGAATAGGCAACTGATGACTCTTGCCCTATTGACACGCATCACAAACCGTGTTCTTATTGGAATTCTTAACAAAAGGTAAACTATGACGACGTAGAACTTGCTGGACTACAGCGTTGGAGTCATGCCCTAGCCTATGATGCCACATGTCGATGGAGGGCTTGACAGCAGCGCCGAAGTCTTGCTTATTGGGACTCTTGACTTGCTGACTTGGACTTCAGAGGATAAAGGCCTCCTTCACACCTGCCTCTGAGGAGGGTCCTCTTTGTCCCTTGTTCCTTAATGAAAAAATGACTTGGATGAAATTCTAGGAAAGCATTGTTGTCTTGTGCAAGGCGGTGAACAGAAAGCAAGTTCTTAGCAGCGCTAGGAACATGAAGGATTTTATTTAGCTGAATATAACTAGTTGGGGTATGCAAAGTGCTAGAACCAATGTGATCAATATTCATACATGCAATTGGCTGACTGAACCTGTGAAGGGCCGAGATGGCGGACTAGAGGGGGGGTGAATAGTCCTTTCTAAAAATAATCGTATCGGCTAACCGAAACAAATACGGAATTAACAACTATCGTCTAGCCAAGACTACACCCCTCTATCTATACTCTCAAGCACCTTATAAAAGATCCTAAACAAAGCAATTAAGGTGTCGGGCTAGCTAGAGCCCACCTAAACAATTCTAGCTTGCAAGGTTACACAAACCTAAGCAACTAGTACACAATCAATTCGAGGAGCTCCTACACATTGCACTAAGCAAAAGCACAAAGCCTAAGCTCACTAGCAATGCTCAATAACAAGGCTACACAAGCCAAATTAGAGAGCTCAACTTAGCTACACAAACTAAGCAATGTGACTAGCAAGACTACAAGTCAACTAGTCACTCATGGGATCAACTTCTATTGTACACAAGCAAGAAGGTAACTAGCAAGCTACACAAGCTAACTAATTAGAAGAGCAACTACACTAGCACATGTATATGGACAAGTAAATACAAGCTAGTAAATGGAGTTTGCAAACCACCGAGAAGATGAACACGAAGTTGACACAGTGATTTTTTTCTCCCGAGGTTCACTTGGTTGCCACCAAGCTAGTCCCTGTTGTGTCGACCACACACTTTCGTAGTTCGGCGGCTAATAGGCATCACACCTAGCTCGACACTCGAGTGCCGCAAGAACTCACCCACAAGTGAGGGTAACTCAATGACACGCTCTACTAGAGTTGCTCTTCGCGATCCCCGCGGGGCGAGCACAATGCCCCTCACAACCTTCTCCGGAGCCACGCACATCTTCACGCGGGCTTCACGACAGACTCGATCACCAAGCCGTCTAGGAGGTGGCAACCTCCAAGAGTAACAAGCACCACCGGCTTGCAACACGAACACCTAGTGCCACTCGATGCTATCTCTCAAAGCAACGCACTAGAATCGCTCACTCGCTATCGATTCGCATACTAGCAAGCGCAAGCGAGTTAGAGGGCTACCTAGCACTCTCACACAAGGACACTAAGTCCCCAGGTGCTCACCTAGTCCAAGGCCGGCCACCCCTCTATTTATAGAGGGGAGCCACCAACTAGCCGTTTTCCCCTTTCCCCGAGCTCACACGGCCACGGTCGGTACTACCGACAAAAGGGCCGGTACTACCGGTGGTCAAAAATGACCGTTAGGATCGCTTCCTAACATAGTCGGTAGTAGGGTCGATAGTACCGACCACTATAGCGGTACTACCGGTAAGCCAGATCTAGATCTACACAGAACGTCTCCAAACTTCCTCCAAACCACGGTACTACCAACCACAAGGGTCGGTACTACCGGGGGCCGGTACTACCGGCCTTATGGTGGTACTATCTTAGGCCAAAACTCCTCCGAAAAGAGAGTTTGCGCGCTGCCCACAGAGGGGTCGGTAGTAGGGTCGGTACTATCGACTTCAGGGTCGGTACAACCGACTTCAGCATCCTGAACTCCTCGCTAAAACGGCCATAACTCTTAGCTTCGAACTCCGATTTCGATGATCTTGGACATTTTGGAAAGCTTATTCAGAGGGCTACACAACCCATATGAATACAAGATCCAAAGCATAAAGGATTAGTACAGATTTCCAATCCAAGATCCATC
This sequence comes from Coix lacryma-jobi var. lacryma-jobi, assembly GCA_009763385.1. Lineage (NCBI taxonomy): Eukaryota > Viridiplantae > Streptophyta > Magnoliopsida > Poales > Poaceae > Coix > Coix lacryma-jobi. Next base: position 110,038,620 of record CM019823.1, read on the forward strand.
GCTTCTCTTTTTCAACCAAAGCTTTCTCCAGAACTTCTCCAAACTTCTTCTCCTTTGCAAATGTGCCAACACCACCAAGTGTATACAACCTTGTGCATGTGTGTTAGCATTTTCACAAACATTTTTTAAAGGATTTTCACTTGCTCTCACCACGCCACTCGATCCTAGTAACATCGCAAAGTTAGATCGCTCAAGTGGCACTAGATGACCGATATGCAAACAAGTTTGCTCCTCTTGATAGTAACGGCCATCTATCCTAAACCCGGTCATAATCTTTCTTAACACCCTATGACCGTTGAAATGAAAATGCCCTATAAGTATACCTTTGCCTTGCGCATTCCATTCCATCTCCTCCGGTGTTGATGAACACAAGCACCACCAACCTATCATCAAATGATATGATCCACTTTATATCATCACACACATGGCCTCCATGGTCCATCGATCTTGACCTCACTTGCTCTTCACCATTGCTTCGGTCCTTCGGCGCCAAGTCTTTGCTCAGCCTCCCGACACTTGGTACCAACGGCTTCAAAGCCTTCAACTTGCCCTTCACCTTCGCAACCGGTCCATCAAGCCAAGTCTTGCCTTGATCTTCACCATCTTAGCCACATGACTCCATGTCATGTCACATATGAAATAAGCTCCTTAATCACATTTTGCACCTATGGACTAATCTCCTGTGTATCTCACATAAACACAATTAGTCCACCTAAAGTTGTCACTCTCAATTACCAAACCAAACTAGGACCTTTCAATCTCCCCCTTTTTGTAATTGATGACAACTCTACAAATATATGGAAATTAAGTTCATTTGGATTCTATGTTACTTATCCAACATTAAGACCACATGAAAAGATTTGGATAAGCACCATACAACCCGACTTGGTAGTGATAACTCCCCCTACATGTGTGCTCAAATGGTTTGGTTTCAAGCTTGCACACATGCATAAATATGAAATTTGTGGGAGTGTTAGCACTACTAAGTGATGCTAAGGTATGCAAGATAGAATTATACCTTTGTAGCGTGTATACCACATTTGAATTTATCCTTAGCATCAACCTTGCTAGAACAAGTGAAACTAGATACCACGTGAGATCAACATTATAATCAAGGTTCTAGTTACCACTTGTTACACTAAGACTAGGCTCAAAATACCAATGGAAGGAAAACAATCATCATCCAAGTCTTAGCTCTAGCAAGCATTGCACACAATCATATATATCAAATGTAAAACATATGCATTATGCAAGCAAGTCACATGAATATGCACATATGAAAATGCAATCAACCAAGTTCATGAGCTTGCTCCCCCTACTTGTGTGCTCTCTTTGTCCAAGAATTTGATCCTTTTCCATGTTTCAATCTTGCTCCCTCTTGATCCATGTCCATCTTATTTTCTCCCCTTTGTCCTTGACATATCACAATTGACATATCTTTTCCACAATTCTCCCCCTTTGTCATCAATGACCATAAAAGGTACGCTTCTTTTCTCACAAAGGGTGACACTAGGGTAGATGGTTGACACTTGAGTCTTGTATTTTTGATGGACACCACCATATGTGTTGGAATGACACCATGTGTAGGATCTTTGACCTTGATACCAATAGGTGGGGCACCTCCCCTATGACATAGCATGAGTCATTCACTTGATAAACTTGAGCTCTTGTTGGTGAGGGATGCTTTGCTTGATTTGATCACTTAAAGTTGAGGATCACTTGAAGTCTTGTAGGATACCACTTGAATGAAAGTTTAAACTTGATATCCATTTGCATTATTGTCTTTTTCTTGAACTCTTATCATTTTCATGAGCATCTTATTTGTGACTTGAAATAGCCAATTTTGCACAAGATATCTACTCGGTTTTCTCTAGAGTAAGCTTTTTTACACATCTTACAATGGTTATCTTACTCACGTTGAATTAGACATTTGAATGCTCATTTTCGAGATCAAGTACTTGGGTTTACTAGCTCATGAACAAACTCATATACTAACCACTAGATCATATAATCAACAAGCAATAGTTGTAGGCTATGAATTTAAACTTTTCATTTGTTATGCATGATCCTAATAAGCATGTACTATATGCACTAACCGCATACTAGTAGGGGATGAAATGATCATGCACATTACAATGATACCTTTGCTATCTTGGAGTAGAGGATAGTCATTAGATTCCAATTAAGCTCCAAATAGCAATGTGAAGTCCATTTCAAAGCTTGGTGAAGACCAATAGATACCATTTGAATTCCATTCTTCACCCATATGAAATAAGAACCACCAATGACCAAGTACTATCTTGTTGTGGTGGCTTGCTTCTTCATTTGGTCAAAGCTCGCATGAGAATACCACTTGAATTGCCATGATTTGCTCTCTATTTGGGTGTTGATTGCTTTGATTGGTCAATCCTTTAATTGCTACAACTAAGCATCTCTCAAACATCCTTTGAATCACCACTTCCATATTAGGCTTCCAAGTACCACACTTGGTTAACCTACAAAAGGCAGCAAGCCCCTACAAAAGGGAGAAGTGACCTTTCTCCAAAGAACATCCTTGATCCTTACTCGAAATGCTGTGTTTGATTGATCCAATGGTGAACAAATCTTGAAATGTGACTTTGAATCCTTCTTTGAGTCCTTTCTTTTCTTCCAAATGATCTTTAGTTGATACTAGAATTTGACCTTCATCTTCATCTTCATGTTGGTCTTGATCTTCAATTTGAGTACCAAATATGACTCCTTAATCAAATGACCTTGTACTCATATTTGTCATGCTTCTAGCTTATCTCAAAACCAAATATAGGTCCCTCAAACACTTGCAAACATGATTCCAACTTGAGGGCCTTTCAATCAAAGTGACTTGTGATCTATTCAATAAATGTCACTTATATGGTAGATTATGTCCTCTTCAATGAATTGATCATATCTCTCAATATATTTATCCAATTGCCATGAAATTTGGTGGAGATGTGCCTCACTAAGTGTTCTTAGTAGCTCATGATCATCCAATAGCAAGCTTTTACTCAATTTGATTGCAAGCCTTCAAATATTTCCCAATCAACCACCACAACTTGATCTTTTGCACTTGTATGTTTTGCACTTGGACTTCACTTGACTTGTCATTGGGATGAGAATAGCAATAAGCTTCATTACTTGATTCAATCACATGATGATCAATATGGAACAAATTGATCAAGCCTCCAATGCCATGGTACCTACACACATTCATCCACCTTTTGATGGTACCCAACTTGTTTGGGTCCTCTCAAGTTAGGTGCAACATACTTAGGCAATGCCTTAGTATGAGTAGCGGGATGTTTTGCAATAGCAACCAATGCGGTACCATTGTCATCCTTTCTAAGCACATTATCATCATCAATTGAAATAGGCTTAGAATTTTTGCCTAGGGGACAATGAATTTGCCATGTGTCCCCTTTCCCGACATGAGTAGCAAACTCTCTTTGATTGAGTCTTTTCTTCCTTGCTCATGTGTTGCTCCTTATTGCCTTGCCTCTTCTCTTTTGCTTGAATCTTCTTCTCAAGCTTGGTAGGACACTCCATGGCAAAGTGTCCCATGTCACCACACTTGTAGCACTTGATGTGAGCCAAACCTTTCTTCTTTTCTTTATTCTTGCTCATCATCATCTTGGCAACATGGATATGAGTTGGATGCCTTGTTCTTCCACCCCTTCTTGTTTTCTTCTTCTTGTTTATCAAGTCACCACCATCACGGTTGATCTTGACTTGATCATGGGCTTCTTTTTTTGCTCAACTTGTGGCTTTGGTTGAGGCTCTTCTTGTTGCTTCACCAATTGCTTGGTTGGGCACATAGAGGTGAGATGTCTTCTAGTGCGGCACTTGAAGCATTTGAGATGCTTGATACTCTCTTCTTCCCTCTTCATCTTGAGCTTTTCTCCATTGGGGCAAGCATTTGCAAGATGTCTCATCTCATGGAATTTGAAGCACATGAAATGAGCTAGCTTCTTTTGATATTGCTTCTTCTTCTTCATCTCTCATCTCTTCTCTCCCCCTTGGACATGCTTTTGTTGAAACCAATGCCACTCTTGTCACCGTAGCTCTTTTGATTCTTCAACATGTGCTCAAAGGTGACTTTGGAGTTGTAGCACCTCTCTAACTTGTTGCTCAAATTCTTCACTTCACTCTTGAGCTCATTGTTCTCCTTCAAAGGTTAGTCTCACAAGACAAAGAAGTAGAACAAGCATCTATATGTGAAGAACATGACATAGATAATAAATCATCACAAGAGGTGGATACATGCTTCTTCTCTACATCACATGAGTAAGCACAAATATGTGATTGATCATTTGACCCAAATGATGAGCTCTCACTAGTTCTAGTTTCTTCATTAGAAAGCTTGTTAGTGAGAAAAGCATGGTCTTGTACCAAGTTGTCATGAGCAACACTAAGTTCCTCATGAGTCAATTTAAGCTCCTCATGTGAACAAGTAGTAACATAAAGTAGATGTTTTTGTTGTTCACATGTGTTCTTTAGAAATGAGTTTTCATTTTTCAATTTCATTGTTTTTGCCATCTCATTTTCTAAAGCTTTAGTGAGTCTACATACAAGCTCAAAGTTTGGATCATCACAATCAACTACCACATTACCAATAGATACCTTTGTGTCACCATGTGACATGAAGCAATGTGATGTAGTAGAAGAGCTTTTGGAGACATCACTCTCATAGCCGTCATCATCATCATCATCAAGTGAGCATGGAGTAGAATCATTAATTGCATCACTTGAGCTCGGCCCATCATCAACAATCTTGACAAGTGAACTTGTGGATTGATCATCATCATCATCACATGAACATGAGGTGGAGCAATCCTCCACAGCCACCAAGTTGTGGTCATGCTCAACATCCTCATGTGCCTCCTCCTTGGGCTCATCAACATCATCATCAGATATCGCGCCCATATTTCTCATTGAGATAAATCCAAATATCATGAGTGGACTTCAAGTCCATGATCTCACCAAATATGTTATCCTCCATAGATTGATAGAAAATGTTAGTAGCTTGGCAATCGAGATGTAGGCATTTCTTTTGCGCTTGAGTTGCATTCTTTCTATACAACACAAGAAAGGCCCACATCTACGATCCACCACATTTGAGGACTAATAAACTTAAAATTAGATATCATCCATTTTTTCCACCGTGCAAAGTGTGTGCCATCAAAAATGTGTGGACACTCAACATCTAGCCCATAAGTTGCCATCCTCTCGGGTCGGTGAAGACCACAAATGAGAGACCTCGGCTCTGATACCAACTAAAGGGCCGAGATGGTGGACTAGAGGGGGGTGAATAGTCCTTTCTAAAAATAATCGTACCGGCTAACCGAAACCAAAATGCGGAATTAACAACTATCGGTCTAGCCAAGACTACACCCCTCTATCTATACTCTCAAGCACCTTATAAAAGATCCTAAACAAAGCAATTAAGGTGCCGGGCTAGCTAGAGCTCACCTAAACAATTCTAGCTTGCAAGGTTACACAAACCTAAGCAACTAGTACTCAATCAATTCGAGGAGCTCCTACACATTCCACTAAGCAAAAGCACAAAGCCTAAGCTCACTAGCAAATGCTCAATAACAAGGCTACACAAGCCAATTAGAGAGCTCAACTTAGCTACAGAAACTAAGCAATGTGACTAGCAAGACTACAAGTCAGCTAGTCACTCATGGGATCAACTTCTATGCTACACACGCAAGGAAGGTAACTAGCAAGCTACACAAGCTAACTAGTTAGAAGAGCAACTACCTAATACATGTATATGAACAAGTAAATACAAGCTAGTAAATGGAGTTTGCAAACCACCGAGAAGATGAACACGAAGTTGACACGGTGATTTTTCTCCCGAGGTTCACTTGGTTGCCACCAAGCTAGTCCCTGTTGTGTCGACCACACACTTGGTAGTTCGGCGGCTAATAGGCACCACACCTAGCTCGACACTCGAGCGCCGCAAGAACTTACCCACAAGTGAGGGTAACTCAATGACACGCTCTACTAGAGTTGCTCTTCGCGATCCCCGCGGGGCGAGCACAATGCCCCTCACAATCCTTCTCCGGAGCCACGCACAATCTTCACGCGGGCTTCACGACGGAGACTCGATCACCAGCCATCTAGGAGGTGGCAACCTCCAAGAGTAACAAGCACCACCGGCTTGCAACACGAACACCTAGTGCCACTCGATGGTCTCTCTCATAGCAACTCACTAGAATCGCTCACTTGCTATCGATTTGCACACTAGCAAGCATAAGCGAGTTAGAGGGCTACCTAGCACTCTCACACAAGGACACTAAGTCCCCAAGGTGCTCAACCTAGTCCAAGGGCCAGCCACCCCTCTATTTATAGAGGGGAGCCACCAACTAGCCATTTCCCCCTTTCCCCGAGCTCACATGGCCACGGTCGGTACTACCGACAAAAGGGCCGGTACTACCGGCGGTCAAAAATGACCGTTAGGATCGCTTCCTAACACAGTCGATAGTAGGGTCGATAGTACCGACCACTATAGCGGTACTACCGGTAGGCCAGATCTAGATCTACACAGAACGCCTCCAAACTTCCTCCAAACCACGGTACTACCAACCACAAGGGTCGGTAGTATCTTTAGGCCAAAACTCCTCCGAAAAGAGAGTTTGCGCACTGCCCACAGAGGGGTCGGTAGTAGGGTCGGTACTACCGACTACAGGGTCGGTACTACCGACTTCAGCATCCTGAACTCCTCGCTAAAACGGCCATAACTCTTAGCTCTGAACTCCGATTTCGATGATCTTTGGTATTTTGGAAAGCTTATTCAGAGGGCTACACAACCCATATGAATACAAGATCCAAAGCATAAAGGATTAGTACAGATTTCTAATCCAAGATCCATCGCTTCTCTTTTTCAACCAAGCTTCTCCAAAACTTCTCCAAACTTCTTCTCCTTTGCAAATGTGCCAACACCACCAAGTGTATACAACCTTGTGTATGTGTGTTAGCATTTTCACAAACATTTTTCAAAGGATTTTCACTTGCTCTCACCACGCCACTTGATCCTAGTAACATCGCAAAGTTAGATCGCTCAAGTGGCACTAGATGACCGATATGCAAACAAGTTTGCTCCTCTTGATAGTACGGCCATCTATCCTAAACCGGTCATAATCTTCTCTACACACCTATGACCGTGAAATGCAATGCCCTATAAGTATACCTTTGCCTTGCGCATTCGATTCCATCTCCTCCGGTGTTGATGCAACACAAGCACCAACCTATCAACAAATGATATGATCCACTTTATATCATCACATGGCCTTCATGGTCCATCGATCTTGACCTCACTTGCTCTTCACCATTGCTTCGGTCCTTCGGCGCCAAGTCTTTGCTCAAGCCTCCCGACACTCGGTACCAACGACTTCAAAGCCTTCAACTTGCCCTTCACCTTCGCAACCGGTCCATCAAGCCAAGTCTTGCCTTGATCTTCACCATCTTAGCCACATGACTTCATGTCATGTCATATATGAAATAAGCTCCTTCATCACATTTGTACCTATGGACTAATCTCCTGTGTATCTCACATAAACACAATTAGTCCACCTAAAGTTGTCACTCAATTAGCAAAACCAAACTAGGACCTTTCAACCTGATCGTGACCACCATATTTGTCACGCATAGTGAGTTTCTCCAGCTCCCTGGTCACATGATCCGTGGCTCCCGAGTCGATGTACCAATTCGTGTGAACCCCATAGGATGGAGTTGCTGCAGCAAAGATACTCTTCTGTGGAGGGCCGGTGAACGGCGCATCAAAACGCTTGTAGCACTTCAGCACCGTGTGGCCGTCCTTCCTGCAAAGCTGGCAGGTGACAGCCGGTGCCCCAGAACGGCCGCCTCCACGTCCACCCTTCTGGCCACAGCCAAAGCCTCCACAACCTCCACGACCACGATTGTTGATGTAGCTGCCTCGGCCACCCCTGGTGGCCATGTTTGTTGAGGCCTGGGAGGCGCCTCCATGAAGCTCCATGCGTTGCTCGAAGCTGACAAGCTATGTATACAGCTCGGCAACGGAGATGGGCTCAACACGTGCTGCCACAACAGACACAACAGGATTAAAATCCATGTCAAGCCCTGTTAGGATGTAGGAGACAAGATCTTCATCTTCAAGTTTGCGCCCTGCAGATGCCATCTCATCGGCAAGGCTCTTCATCTTGGCGAAGTACTCTAGGATGGTAGACGCCCCTTTTGATGTCGTATCAAGGGCCATCCGAGTACTGATCACGTGTGCCCTAGATTGGGCAGCGAACATGCCTTCAATGGCGGCCCAAGCCGCCGCCGCCGTATCCGCCGTTGTTGCAACTTGATTGAGGATCGACGGTGAGAGTGAGGACAATAGAAAGTTGAGAACTATCTGGTCCTTAGCAATCTATGACTCATAGTCAGGATTGATCACCAGAGGCATCTTCTTGTCGTCGTCGCCATCCTCCTTCTTCGTCGGAAGGAACTGGGACGGCGGCGCTGCCGCTGGGTATATCAACCCAACAACCTGAGCTCCACGGAGCGCTGAGAGAACTTGGGCGCTCCATGCCAGGAAGTTGCTCCTGGCTAGCTTCTCGATGACGGGAATAAACCCGATCAACTGAATAGGAGACGCAGCGGAGGAGGAAGCCATGGTTGTGGATCAAATCCGTGAGGAGTCGGGCTCTGATACCATGTAAAGATGGGTTAAACGAGATACCCTTTGTTGTCTCGCCTTCGTGTTTATATAGGATGAGAGCAACCCTCATCATGGCGTATACAACAAGGAATAGATTACAACAGAATACCGAACAAACTCTATCCTAAACTTCCTTGACCTAGAAGCTAGGACTCTTAACAACCTTGCGCTAGATTACAAAAGATATGGCCTATCTTAACATAAACCCCAAATAAAAACATCCCTTTGCTCCATTAAGTTAAAATCTTGTATAGAAGCAACTATTCGGTGTCAGGCACTTAAGTTTGCTCCCACTAAATTTCGTCTAAAGGAAATATTTAGCGGAATTAAACTAAGGACTGTTGCCACCGAATCCTGTTTTCTTCTTACAATTTTAAACAAAGATGGGAATTTATCTTTGAGTGGTTTATTCCCTAACCAGGTGTCAAACCAGAACATAGTTTGAGATCCGTCCTTCACCTTAAACGAGCCAAAAGCCATGAAAGTATCTTTGATGCTCATCAAGCTCTTCCAGAAATGAGAATCAGTTGGGTTTTTAACACAACTTCCTAGTGTTTTATCTTGAAGATATTTATTTCTTAAAAGATCTTGCCAAATACCATCTTCATTTAGTAATTTGAATAGCCACTTGCTTAACAAGCATTTATTCTGAATCTCCAAATTTTGTATACCCAACCTCCCTGATCCTTAGGCTGACATATTACCTCCCATTTGGCTAGCCTGTATTTACATTTGTGCTGATCATTTTGCCAGTAAAAGCGAGATCTAAAGCAGTCTATTTCTCTAAGACACCTTTCGGCAGTTCAAAAAAAGACATCATAAACATCGGTAAACTGGAGAGTACCGAGTTTATTAGCACCAGTCGACCCCCTACAGAAAGCATTTTTCTTTTCCAACCACTCAATTTTTTTTGTATTCTGTCTTCAATTGATTTCCAGTCTTTATTGTTCAATTTTCTCGTATTCATAGGTAGGCCAAGATACCGGAAGGGTTATTACCTATGACACAACCAAACAGCTGCGAATAAAACTCTTCGTGATCGCTTGCTTTACCAAAGCAAAATAGCTCACTGTTATGAAAATTAATCTTCAGACCCGATAGCTGTTCAAAAGTGCTAAGCAGCAATTTCATATTTACCGCCTTTTGTACATCATGACTCATGAAGATTACAGTATGATCCGCATACTGAAGGATCGATAACCCATCGTGTATAAGATTTGGAATAACACCCTCTACCTGACCTGCTTCCTTTGCTCTGGCATAAGTAAAGCTAGCATGTCGACTAGCATGTACTTGTAAAAACTGGATCTGTGAAAGATTTTTTTGTTGAATGGTTCGCATGCATGCTCGTTCGTGGGGGCACAACGCACAAGTAAAAGATGTCACAAATGAAAAGGCCCTAATAAAGGGAAGCCCAGCTCGTGTACATGCATGTTTTTGATGAATTTTCCATGCCTAGGTTTCACAGTAGTGAAGGGTGAAGAAAGATGTCACGAGGACGAAGCATCGTTGCAGTAAGTCGCAGTAAGCTTGCTACATATACAAACTCAATCATTTGACGACAGGGCATGGTCTTAGCTTTTGGAAACATTATCTTCCATTATAATCATCTTTGTGTATATACATACGAAACCGCGCTTAGCAGCGCAAGTACGCGCTGCGATGAAATTAAAACAAATTGAACTTGTCAAGGCTACATACGACCTCCTCTAGCATAGGATATTGCTAACTAAGGCACAAAACCATCTTGCAGAACGAGAAAATCCTCAAACCATAGTTTTAGAGTCTTGTCTAGCTAACACACACAAAATCAGGTGTCACACATGAAACTTTTCTTCTCTACCACTCATCTTCTACCTCCCGCCCTCACCGCGGGCGCTAGAGATGTGTTGGAGCTCCGGTGGACCCCAAGTGACGCAGCGACCTCCCTCTCGCCCACCCCCATCTCTGGCGAGCCTCCCCTGCCCTAGACCTGGTCCTGCCACCTCTCCCGCTGCTAGGGCCCCTAAACCGCCTAGCGACCATCCCCACTGCCTGGCGACCCTGCCTCCCCTTCGGTTGTCCCCTTTCTATACCGCCGGAGTTGGAGGACATAAGGGGCAGCTCACTGAAACCCTAGAAAACATAGGAGGAGGAGGAGACCTAGTTGGCATGAAACTGTCGTTGCTGCCACCAAATTTGGCGGATCCACTACCACCACTGCCATGGCTGGCGCAGACACGATTGTGGGGAGACGTGCGGCGGTGAATCCACCGCTACCGGCGCCAGATCCGGCGGATCACCACCGCCGCTGTCGCCACTACCATGGTCGGCGCGGGCACAATCGCGGGGAGGCGCATGGCGATAGATTGACCACTGTCGGCGCCAGATCTAACGGAGCATCCGCCACCGCCACTGCCACTGCCATAGCCAACGTGGGCGCGGGTGAGAGAGAGCGCGTGGAGGGAGGGAGAGGAAAAAAACCCATGTGTTGGATTACTCTAAAACACTTATGAGTTGTATAGAAATTTTGTAGCTTTATTATTGAGCGGATTTTTTTAACTAGCTTAAATTCGCTCACAAGGAAAGTCAAACTCAAGACTGGGATAGATGATGTCCTACTAAAGCACTTGCAACCGCTCGCCGTGGAGAGAGGAGAGGTGGATGGCGGGAGACTGTGGGACGGGGATTGTGGCAAGAAAGAAGAACAAAGAAGAGGGATGTGGTGACTGAGGGTCTGAGGCTTGGTTAAGGTTTGCTGGGTGGGAATTTTTCAAAGGCACATACATCGAAAATAAACTAGGTTTGATTTTTAGAGGTGGGTCTCTTAAAAGGCTCATGGCTTATTTTGGGACATCGAAAAGTGTCACTAGTACAAAAACATTTTTTTGTCCCGGTTGGTAAGGGCTTATAGTCCCAGTCACCGAGCCGGGACTACGCTTCTGGAACTAAAGTGACCTTTAGTCCTGGGTCTGTGAACCGGGACTAAAGGTCCTTTTTTTCTTTGTTGTTTTTCCTTTCAATTCAGTTATTGATTTTTGTTTATAATAGGTTTTCAGATATATATTCTACGCTGCTAATATATGTATACACATATATAATTAATAAGTTTTATCTCGAGCATTACACACACAAATAAAGTATATGAAGCTATATATATACACATAAAATTACAAGTTTTGCCGGATAATTGTTTTTATGCGCATGTCGTTTAGGATTATATATATAGGACTGCTATTGAGCACGCAACGCTCTAAATATTATTTAGAGCGTCCGTCATAAATCAAATCTTGTAACCATAAATCAAATGCCGCAGTAGTAGAATTTTAGCGCAACCAACTTTCTGAACTCGTAGCCACAAAACTCTGGTCCGCAACCGTAAAATTATGACAATAAGTTTATGCTGTTCATTTTACCTTATATAAATAGTACTCCTGACCCTAATTATCCTCATTTCTCTCTTCTCCCTCCTCTGAATCGGATGAGGGCCTACATCTGGCGGTGGTGCTCTTCCACACGCGACCGGCGGCGGCCGCTCCTTCCATCCAGCGACGGTGTTCTTGCCATGGTGGATCTGGTGTCTAGCGGGTAGATCCACACCCCATCACCAGTGGCACAGGGCGGCGGCGGCCCTCCACACCACCTCAGCGGCGGCTGCAGCACTCCCATGCGACGGACCTGCTCCCCCGACCGGTTGTGGACCAGTTGGCGGCGGCTTCCTCACGATTCTCCCTGGCATTGACCTTCACACGCCAACCCACCAGCGATGCTGGACCCTGTACCACCCACGTCTCCTCCGATAAGATTTCCTTCCCCGTGTATCTGTGATCTACATCTTGATTTTTAATTTTCTCTTCAGATTTGTTTCATAATGCTTCACGCCGGTTGCCGACAGATGACGTTGGCAGCCTCTATCCCTGTCGTGGTCGCGGCACAAGCCAGTGCGCGTCCACTCTTGATCGATAGCAAGCGACGGATCCAACCTTATCCAATGGTGGCTCAACTAGAAATAGAGATGATTCTAGATTGGTTTTTTTCCCCGATGGATTTTATATGTACAAAATATAGATAATTTATTTGATTTTTTCCCTTCACATTTCATGCTTGTTACCGACATTGGCGGATCCAAGCGTGGGGCTACTCATGACGCCAATGTGATTGATCTGATGAGCGCGATCTCTTCCTCTGTAATTTGTGGCTACGGATATTACAAAAAATTGACGCAATTTTTGTGAAATAATCACTACTACTATTTCAAAATTTATTGTCCAAAAATTACGGCGTCAACATCGGTCATACAAATATAATTACGATCTCAGCATCGGTCATACAAATATAATTACGGTCTCACATCTGTTTCTTTCTTTTAAGGCCACGCTCCTTTCTTTAACAGCTGCATAAAAAAAATCAATCACAAACTAAAATTACGGTCTCAGCAACTCATTATTTCTTCTTTTACAGCAACAGAACGGCTATTTCTGATGTGACTTTTCTCCGATTGTGTGAACTTTTTTCTCTTGTTACGGTTAATCACAAAATGCATCATTTGCAGACCTCAAATCAAAATAATTATGGTTGTGGGTGAATCAAAGGCAGCACTACACGATTTCAAGTGAGAACAATTACGGTTGAGGTGAATACTGATTCTCGATTCATACGGTGAAGCTAAGGTTTCATAATTACTGTTGCGACAATATATTAAAATTAGACGAGTAGCCTTATCTGATTTTGACTATAAATACTACTCGGTTTCTAACATTTACTACTTGGCCTAGAGACATTTAGAAAAAAAAATAAAAGCAAACTAATGAGCAATAAAGGATGTAGAGCAATAAAGGATGTAGAGCAATAAAGGAATTAGCTTTTACGGCTATAAGCTCACGGTTGTACGTCTTTTAGGGTTGTGGAAGACTTATATGGGAGATGAAAGAACCAACTTTTATGGTTATAAGGAGAGCCAACTTTTTATGGTTGCACGATACTCAGTGGGAGGTTTTTTTACAGCGGGAGGCGGGTGGTAGTGTAGTATGGTTATAAGCTCGTGGTTGGTTGTGGGATGAGAGATTTATTGTTTGCGGACTGGTTATTTATGGTTGCAGAAGCTGGGAACGTTGACGCTCTAAATATTATTTAGAGCGCAGCGCTCCAAATAGCAGATATATATGCAAAACGTTGTTCTCCAAAAACTACAGAGCATACAAATGATCATCATCATTTACATGTTACATGCAATATATGCTTCATGTTGTCATAGTGGTACTTGCCGTTGGGATTTATGACCTTGTTAAGAATGAATCTTGCTATTGCCTCTTGAATTACTTTGAACTGCCGAAAGCAAAATATGCCGAGACTAAATCTAAGTTTATGTGCGGTTCTAAAGTCTGTGCTCTATAGTGTGTGTAGTGTGTCGATGTATACGCAGCCATGCAGAGAAAGCAATTTGGCAGAGATAAAAATTGAATGGAGAATCAGGATATATAGGTAACTGTCCAAGTGTGTCTCATATATTTAAATTTTCCTGCACATGAGTAGGAACGAAATGTTGGGGATGTGTGTGACTTTGACGTCGGAAGTTATCCGAATCATACACCAGCAGGGCTAGAACGCCCGGAGAGGTTGCGGTTCAACCTGAGACAGCAGAGACCCTGGCTAAACCGGCGAAAACCGATCTAAAGACCGGTTTTGATCGATCTAGGGTTTTGGGTTCCTGTGTTGGTAACTCTAGAACTCCTCCCAGGAAGACCCGTCGGGGAGAAGCACGTAGAGGTTGTTCTAGGACCAGCAAGGCCGCCTAGAACGCCGTCGAATCTCGCCGGGAGATGCGCCGAACAGCAAGGTAGAGGGAAAAAGGGGTAAAAGGGATAGTAGATTGATTTTGATCGATTGGTGTGGGATACCTCAATCGGCCATGATCCTCTCATATATATAGAGGGGGCTGGTCTTATCCCAATAGGAAACATCTCCAGATGCAATCTCCAAGTTTCCTATCCGGACTCTATCAAAATATAGAATCTAATCCACATATAATAAGGTAACCCTGATCTTGTCAAGTCTTGGATTAACCAGATCGGTTTAATGGACTTTATCGGCCGATATTGATTAACAAACGTCCTTTACAAGAGAAAGACCCACATATTAGCGCCAGGCTCAATATTCATAACAACTATAAGGCCTCCGACCAGCATCACCTGGTCGGACATAGCAGGACTGGTCGGCAGTATAAACAATCAGGCCCATTCAGCTTAGAACATGACCAGGCCCACTTAAAAAATCTGACCTTTCAATACTAAAAGACAAATTCGGCCCTAATTATAGGCCGAATACTTCTTCTAAATTCATTCTTATCAGTGACACTTTTGAGTGTCAACATATGCCCCTGTTTTTAGGTGATCCTTGGTAGAGCCTAAAAACAAACCGAATGACAACGATGTCCAACTCATCGGTTACTCGGTAAAATATCTGACTATTTTTGTTCTAAGGGCGATACATGTATCGACCACTGCTTGGAAGGCACTCAGGCTTCTTGCCAAACACTTGGAAAGTATTTCTTCAAATACCTCCCGTTTATTGCCCTTGGGAGACTTTCACCTTGTAACGTCTCTAGCATATATGCATTTCCAAATATCACTTTGATCACTTTATAAGGACCCTCCCAACTCGGCGACCACTTGCCAAACTTATTGCTTCTCGATCCAAGCGGTAATATAGTTTTCCATACCAATTCTCCCACTTGGAACGATTTGCTTTTCACCTTCTTGTTGTAAGCTCTGGCAACCCGGGCTTTGTCTTTCTCCATCTCCTTAAGAGCCTTTAATCTCTTATCAGTTACTTCATCAATGTTGTCCATCATGGCATCATGATACATAACAGCAGATAAATCATTTTGTTTAGCTAGTCTATATGCATCCAGATTTACCTCAACGGGCAACACTGCTTCTTGTCCATATACTAGCTCGAAAGGAGTAACTTTCGTAGCACCATGTCTTGACACACGATGGGCCCATAAAGCTTCAGACAAAACTTCGTGCCACCTTCTCGGGTTGTCCTCGATCTTCTTCTTAATAAGCTTGATCAAAGTCTTGTTACTAGACTCAGCTTGGCCATTAGCTTGAGCATAGTATGGAGATGAATTGAGCATTTTTATTTTATATAATTTGGCGAAATCCCGTACTTCTTTAGAGATAAAAGATGTTCCCTGATCTGTAGTCAATGTCTGTGGTATGCCGAATCTATGTATAATATGTTCAGTAATAAACTCAATTACCTCCCTATGTGTCATATTCTTCAAAGGCACTGCCTCAGTCCACTTAGTGAAGTAATCTGTAGCGACCAGAACAAAACGATGTCCCTTTGAAGATGGGGGATGAATTTGGCCAATGAAATCTAGCCCCCAACCACGAAAAGGCCACGGTTTGATAATAGGATGAAGCATAGCAGCAGTGCAAGCTGTATATTTCCAAACCGTTGACATTCTTCGCATCCTTTGTAGTAACGAAAACAATCGGCGATCATTGTAGGCCAATAAAACCCAGCTCTCCTCAACAACCACTTCATCTTCGGCGCCGATTGATGTGTACCACAAATACCTTCATGAACTTCTCCCATAGCCACCTTTGCTTGATCAGACCCCAAACACTTAAGCAACAAGTCTTCGGCAGTTCTTCGGTAAAGCTCATCATTATGTAGTACATATTTAAATGCACTCCGTAAACACTTTGATCAGCCTTAGTACTTGGATCATTAAGATATTTAAGTAGGGGAGTTCTCCAATCTTCCAAATCAGTTTTGGACCGATTTAGAGTTCCTTCAGACAAATTGATCGTTCCAAGATCGACCAGGTCAATCGGACGGATTAACTGACTTGATTCATAAACAACCTGGTCGGCCATAGTACTAACCCAAGTATGTTCAACATATACCTGGTCTCCATGGCAAGGTGGCCGAACCGGTTTTAAAACAAACTGGTCGGCCATAGAAGCCGACAATACTTCTGCGTGCTGTTGCACCGGCTTTATATAAAAATTGCGTTTACTAACATTATAACCAGATGCTTGCTGAGCTAACACGTTGGCTTTATGATTTTCATGCCTTGGTATATGCCGAATCTGGAATTCGGTAAAATGAGCAATGATGTCAAGGCACATATCAAGATAAACATTTAGCGATTCCTCTAAACATTGAAAATTACCAGCAACTTGTTGTACTACTAGTAAGGAATCACCATAAGCTTCAACATGCTTAACCTCCATGGAACATAATATTTCTAAACCGAATAAAAGAGCTTCATATTCGGCTTGATTATTAGTGCACAAGTAATCTAACCGGCTCAACATTTCAAACTTAGCACCATTAGGAGAAATGATGACCACACCAACACCTTGGCCCTCCTTACAAGCCGATCCATCAAAATAAAGTTTCCATGGAGTAAAAGTAAAGTAACCGATTTCATCTTCTAAACTAATACCATGCTCAACAATGAAATCGGCAAGAACTTGACCTTCAAAGTTTTCAATGGTTCATAGGTCAAGTCAAACTCAATTAATGCATACGCCCATTTGCCAATCCTTCCTCTAAGGATTGGCCGATATAACATGTGCCTAATCACATCGGCCTGACATGCAACAATACATGTACTAGATAGTAAATAGTGTCTCATTTTAGCACAAGCATAGTACAAGGATAAACATAATTTCTCAATATGGGCGTACCTTGTCTCGGGATCAAGAAGACGGCGACCAATATATGCAATTACATACTCTTTACCTCCATCTTCTTGCGTCAAGACAGCTCCAATAACCTTTTCATCGGCGGCGATATATAATCTGAAAGGGATACCTCTCTTAGGCGCCCGAAGAACTGGTGGAGAGAAAAAATGGGGGACAGGGAATGACTCATTTCCTTTATTTTCTCAAAGCTCTTTGCTGCTCCCCCCCAAGTGAACTCAGCTCGTTCTTCAGCTTTAATATCCTATCGTAAATGGTAAAAGGAATAATTTTCCCAGCTGACACACCGAAAGCACACTTTAGTGGATTCATCTTCAAACCATAACGACGCATCCTTTCAAACGCTAAACGTAAATCGGCCAGATGAGACACATGGGCAGCCGATTTAATCATGATATCATCAATATATACTTCCATGATTATCCCAATCAAATCATGAAAGATCAGATTCATAGCGCGTTGATAGGTAGCACCTGCATTCTTTAAACCGAATGTCATTACGACCCATTCGAAGAGACCAACAAACCCAGGACAAATAAAGGCCGTTTTGGACATGTCCTCTTCGGCCATGAATATCTGATTATAACCAGCATTGCCGTCAAGAAAACTGACAACCTGGTGTCCTGAAGCATCATTGATCAACATATCGGCTATAGGCATAGGGTATTCGTTTAGGAGTGGCTCTATTAAATCTCTAAAATCAATGCAAACCCTGATTTTCCCAGTATCTTTCTTTTCTACAGGCACGATGTTAGAGACCCACTCCGCATATCTGCATGGTCGGATAAATCCTGCTTGCAATAACCGATTAATTTCCTCTTTAATCCGGTCATATATTGTAGAACTAAAGCGGCGAGGATGCTGTTTGAATGGTCGGAATCCTGGCTTGATAGGAAGCCGATGCTCAACAAGTTCTCGGCTCAACCTAGGCATCTCCGTATAATTCCATGCAAAGCAATCAAAAAACTCTTTTAATAGGGCGATTAATCTCAGTTATAATCGGCCTCAAGATTTTGATTTACAAAGGTCGGCCTTGGTACAGAACCGTCCCCAATATCTATTTGTTCCAAAGGGTCGGCCAACGTAAAACCTTGGCCCAACTTATTGAGCTCATCAAAATCATCAATAGCTTCACAAGTATCGGCCTCATGAGCCCGATACTGTTCGACACGATGTTTCAACCAATCAACATTAGCATCCATTAAATTACATGATAATGTTGAACCGATTGTCGGTCGGTTTTAAAGACACTGGTACAAAACCTTCCCGAGTAACACTAACAAACTGAAAATCAGAAAGGTCTCGACCAGACAGACAAGCAATAGTATCATGCTCCCCGAGCAAAGGAGCATCGACTGTAGCTACATAGGCCGATGAATCTGAGTGCACTACCTCAACATCGTCTCCCACCCATTGAATGAGAAACTGATGCAAACTAGAAGGTATGCACCGATTAGCATGAATCCAGTCACGTCCAAGTATAAGATTATAGCTACCTTGTATGTCGGCGACGAAGAAAGCAGTGGCCAAAGTCTTGCTCCCAACGGTCAGTTCCATGGACGCAACTCCTTTGGCCGGAATGGGATCTCCTCCTCTGACTCCAGTAATAGTCATGTTGGTCTTGATCAGCTCTTCATCGGTACCGCCAAGCTTCTGATAAAGCGAGTATGGCATCAAATTCACAATTGCCCCACTGTCGACCAACATTTTGTGAACTGGTGTACCATTGATGTGACCCTTTATATGCAACGGCTTAAGATGATTGACGGATTCCTCTGGTTTTGGAATACAGCAGTCTGCGTAGCGAAGTTGAACTCCGCCGCCGTCGAATCATCTCCGACCACGTAATAGTCGGCCGATAAATAAACTATTGACCTCCTCCCTTTTGGGGAAGGTTCATAGTCCACCATCTCCTCATCTGGTTTTTCAGATAATTCCCCACTGGTTGCAGTAATACCAGTGGAAGAAACAGGGTTATTAAGAAGTGAGGCTAAACCCATTGGTACATTAGGAACTGATTCGGTCCAAGATTCTGATCGGGTCGACTCTCTTCCGGATCTAGTAGTAGCCGATTCAACTTGCTTGACCACTAAACTTGTCGGTGCCTGTACTGCGCTGGTCGGATCGGTATCCGACCTGACTGATTCTGAGGCCACTGGAGTAGATTCCGTACCAAAACTGGTCGGCTCAGGATCCGACCCTTTCAGCTCTACTATCGTCAAGGTCGGCCTTTGATTGCAAGCCGGCTCTTCACCTCCTCGCTTGCCCTGAGGGAAAATAGGATGCGTCGAGTTGAATATGTTCTCCCTCATTTTGTGAAGCCGCTCCTTCCTCTGTTTGTTGCAGCGGGCCCTCTGCAGCTTCCTTCGTTGAGTCTTAGTCAAACCAGGAGGACACCATCTGGGCTGCATGTACTTGGGGTCACGCTCGACAGGCTTTTTCACCTCAGCCGGAGTATCTTGAGCCTCTGGACCTCTTCTGTCGCTGGCTCCTCAACCACCATAGGCTCAGGTTCATTGACAAGAGGTACTTCCATAGACCCGATTGTGATAGTAGGGACTGGGTCGGGTCTGGTCGGAGAAGCAACAAGAGCACTTTGCACCTTTTTAGGCACATAGACCCACCGCGTCTGTGTCTTCCTGGTCTCCTGAGATATTAAAGCCTTTGGAGCGACTGGCCGATTCTGGCTAGAACTCGGCTGATCACCCAAGCGATCAAATACTGAGACTCTTGGGGCTGATTAGCGGGCATTCCCCATCCTGGCCGATAACACATATGTGTCGGCATAGGGTAAGGCACCCACACCCCTTGAGGACCCCATTGTGGTGGTGGCGAAATAGGAGGGGCCCACTGATAGTAATGCGGGCCAGCCTTTGGCGCCGAATACGTCGCCGGAGACACCACCATCTGTTTGGATCTCTCATCCTCACGCTTCGGAGGAGTAGAATCTCTCTTTTTTAAGGGCCGACTCTGGGAATCGGCCTTTTGCTGCTTGTATTTGGCCATGAGCTTGTCAAAAGTACACGGTTCTCTGGCGACTTTCCCCTTACTCCTATCCGCATTAGTCTTCCAAGTGCCAACTTCAGGTCTCTGCGGGACAAAAGTGCGGATGACACGTACTCCAGAAAGGGGGTAGAGTCTCCAGATATGGTCATACCGACCGTATCAGTCGGTTTATTGATCCTACCGGAATTGGCAGAGACCGACTTTACCTGGTCGGCCTTCTGCTCCGGCTGCTTTGAAGATGACCGGACTGGTCGGCTTGAGGACCCGACCTGGTCGGCTTGAGGACCCGACCTGGTCGGCCTTTGTTGTGCTGCCCTGGTCTCAAAATATCTTTGTTTATACAGGTGTCGCGTTGACCCTGCAGTAATGGTGAGCTTGCTTTTGCCGTTATCACCCTTCTCGAGCACCACTTTGCGCCCTGAATCACTCTCAGTATTCGGTGCGACCCGTGGTTCGCCGATAACAACATTCTTGCCTTTGGTCGTACCGGCTTGCTCTGGACGAATCATGATGGCGGGATTCCCTGCTTCCACCATGTGCACTGGAAAAGGAGTAGTAGTAGTACTGATCTGCATCTCAGTTAGACTCAATCGTCCTTCATTGAGGGCCGATTGAACCTGTCGACGAAAAACATTGCAATCGTTAGTGGCATGAGAGAAAGAATTATGGAATTTGCAGTAAGCTCTCTTTTTAGTTCGTCGGGGTGATGGCAGAGTATAATTAATTTTAAGATAACCGAATTTAAGTAATTCATCAAATATTCGGTCACATTTAGAGAAATCAAACGTAAATTTCACTCCTCACCCCGACTCTTCTGAATCGGTTTAAGGGAAGGACAAGCGACCAGTTTGTTTTGCGCTGGCCATAAAATTTCGGCAGCGTAGCAATCTTTAGACTCATCGTCGGAACTATCAGAGTTTATCTCGGCAATATGCACGCCCGACCGATGAGTCTTATGAGGATCATAGGGTTCTTTGAAGCGCGATTCTATCGAAACGGCCTTTTGCAACAGTTGATTTACGTTAAAGAAATCATGATGCTCAAGTTTGTCTTTGATCTCTCGACGTAGGCCAGCTAGACATAGATCTGTTAGATCTCTGTCGGAGATCCTCAAATGGAAACATCAGTTTTTAATTTCTTTAAAACGTTTAAAGAAGTCGACTACAGACTCACTACGTCCTTGCCGAACCGATGTAAGATGTGACAACCTAGTTTCTTGGACTCCGTCATAAAAGTGATTGTGAAATTTTTCTTCTAATTCAGCCCAAGAACCTACGGTGCACTCTAGTAGTGACGTAAACCAGGCGAAAGCTGTACCAGTAAGAGACAAAGGAAAATGTTGTATGTTCATAAAATCTAAAGTACTAGCTTCACCCATTTGAGCGAGCGAGGAACATGCTGACGTGCTCCATAGTCATTTTACTACCGTCACCACTAAACTTATAAAAATCTGGTACCCTCCAACCGTCAGGTGCTTTCATAAAATCGAAATATGAAGGGTATGGTTTAGAATAAGTGGTCCTGGTAGGCTTGAATTGGACCCCTAGACTAGTCTCAAGCGACCTAGTTATTTCTTTCTTAAACCGATTTATGGCTCGTCCAAAATCGGTGTTGGCAAGGTCGGTGGTGCCACCATGCATGGGATTGTGGCTTGGCGACTTCGGCGGGTTGGGTAACACTGTTCCCTGCCCTTCCGAAGTCCTGTTTGTCGAGGTACCCTGGTCGGTCTGCATAGTCCGACCAGTGCCATGATGAACATGGTTGGTAGTTTTCGAGGTACTGGCTTCACCACCCTAGTTTCTCAGTAAACCCTAATTGTCCGAAATTAACGTGTGAAGTCTGTCCTCTAAAAGAATTAAAAGGCATGCCGAACTGGGGTTGCCCAGTTGGGACTTCGGGTTCGACAGTTTTGCCTTCTATCTTATCCATGCGGTCGCTAAGCAATTTAAAGAATGCTGGATAGTATTGGTAAGAGTTTTTGAAGAATCAACCAGCATTGCGGAATAATCAGCATGGGTAGGGTAAGGATCTTCAGGTACCTTATCTTTTACCTTGTCAGAAGCGTCTTCAGTGTTCGTATTTGTCGTGGTAGGGACGATCTCGCTGAAGTCCGGCTCCTTGTCCTGAGTGATCCTGCCGCGCCGATCCTTCGAGCAGCTTTCTAGGAAAGCTTTCAATACGGCGTCGAGCTTGGCCTGCGCCTGTTGCTTCAACTCGTCTGGGAGCTCGTCAATGCCCGTGGGACGGACGATGTTGTCCTTATCGGTAGCACCGTCTTTGCCGCCCATGTTGGTAGTAGATGAGATGAGATTTTAATGTCCCCAGCGGAGTCGCCAAAAAGTGTGTTGACGTCAGAAGTTATCCGAATCACACACCAGCAGGGCTAGAACGCCCGGAGAGGTTGCGGTTCAACCTGAGACAGCAGGGACCCTGGCTAAACCGGCGAAAACCGATCTAAAGACCGGTTTTGATCGATCTAGGGTTTTGGGTTCCTGTGTTGGTAACTCTAGAACTCCTCCCGGGAAGACCCGTCAGGGAGAAGCACGTAGAGGTTGTTCTAGGACCAGCAAGGCCGCCTAGAACGCCGTCGAATCTCGCCGGGAGATGCGCCGAACAGCAAGGTAGAGGGGAAAAAGGGGTAAAAGAGATAGTAGATTGATTTTGATCGATTGGTGTTGGATACTTCAATCGGCCATGATCCTCTCATATATATATATAGAGGGGGCTGGTCTTATCCCAATAGGAAACATCTCCAGATGCAATCCAAGTTTCCTATCCGGACTCTATCAAAATATAGAATCTAATCCGGATATAATAAGGTAACCCTGATCTTGTCAAGTCTTGGATTAACCAGATCGGTTTAATAGACTTTATCGGCCCATATTGATTAACAAACGTCCTTTACAAGAGAAAGACCCACATATTAGCGTCAGGCTCAATATTGATAACAACTATAAGGCCTCCGACCCGCATCACCTGGTCGGACATAGCAGGACTGGTCGGCAGTCTAAACAATCAGACCCATTCAGCTTAGAACATGACCAGGCCCACTTTGAAAATCTGACCTTTCAATACTAAAAGACAAATTCAGCTCTAATCTTATAGGCCGAATACTTCTTCTAAATTCATTCTTATCAGTGACACTTTTAAGTGTCAACAATGTGATAACAAATGCATTTGTTCGGAACAGATCGAATGAAAAGTTTAGGTAAATTCTCGATATTTTTGATATTTTTTTTAATCTAAAAGTCGTCGAACCAGAATTTGGTTGGAACAGTATGCCTACTCGCGGGGGCGCACGTAAAATAAAAGGCCCAGATTACAATATAATATATCATAGATGCGCATGTTTGATGAATTTTCTATTCTTGGTTTAATATTATATTGGTCAACAAATAAAGATGCTCCGAGGAAGCATCGTCTCAGTAACTACAAAATCAACCATTTGAACACAGGTATGGTCATAGCTTTCAGAATCTCATTATCTTCCAATCTAATGAACTTTGTTATACAGAACGTACAGTCACTCCAGCAGTCATGGGACAAGCTTGGGTGTCAAGCTCAAAATCTCAATCTAATTTGAACCTTTGAAGTACTATAGCTTGCGCTGGGTCAAAGAAAAACATTGATAGATGTTGACCACATGGCCAAGGTGACTTGAATTTGTTGGAAACTTCTATGGAGAACTACTCCATCAGAATCTGAGCGTTCTCACAGCATGTCATTTTAATGGGTATCCAACAAATGATATATAGTTATAGTGTTTGTATATATGATGATGTTATGCAACTTATTCCCTCCAGTTCAAGTTACATATGTCACTTATGTTATAGTTATAGTCTACAGGGTAACACTTTGACCAACATTTTTTTATAAAGAAAATGACATTCAGATAAAGTGATTGCATGTATACTCCCTCCGTATCGCAAATAGATGTTGTTTTAGACAAAGTTTAAGTCAAACATTAAGAATATAAATCATGAATAACTTTTAAATTATTGAGTTTAGAGATGTAAAAATCATATAAATAAATTTGTCTTGAAAAGTACTTTGATAAAAATATAATTATACTACTTTACAACCAATATTTTAAAGAAACAAGTGGTCAAAGTTATACTTTGGAGACCGTGTCGCTGTCCTAAACAACATCTAAAAGCGATACGGATGAAGTATGTATAAGAGTACTTGTTACTAGTACAAAAAAAGCTCTATGCCGGCAGTGGGGTATAATTTTCACTGGCAGTTTCAGTTATCGAGCGCCAGTGCAAAGAAAACGGACTGCCCAACTTAAGAACCGCCAGTGAAAACACGTTTACACTGACGGTTTACTAAGTACACCGCCACTGAAAATGTTGCATTTACACTGACGGTTTGGTTAAGTGAATCGCTAGTGGAAACACCTTTACACAAGCGGTTTACTTAATGGAGCCGCCAGTGTAAATGCATCATTTTCACAGGCGGTTCCGTCAAGTGAACCGCATGTGTAAAGGTGTTTTCACTAGCGGTTCCTTAAGCCAGCCGCTAGTGGAAACTGTATTTGAATTTAAAAATTTAAAATTTGAATTTTAAAAATACCTCAGGTGGAGAAATAACCAATATGAAAGTTGTAGATCTCGTAAAGTTCTGAAACTTTATAGTTGATAACTTTTTGATTTGAAATCCTCTTGTCAACGAAAACTACGTTTCAAATTCTCAAATTTGAAATTCAAATTTTAATAAACAACCTCGGATATAAAAACTAGCAAAATAGAAGTTGTAGATCTTGAAAAGTTATGAAACTTTGTAGTTGATAATTTTTTTAATTTGAATTCATTTAGGGCCTCAAATAAGCAAATTACACTTGGTTTAATATAATATGTGGAGAATGAAAACAAAATATGAGTGTATGTGAGTGTGTAGTGCAGTGGTAGAGAAGGCTCCGTGTGAGGGAGAGGTCGTGGGTTCGAATCCTATGCCAGCCGCGTTAGTCGTGACTTGCGACTTCAACGGAGACGGGGCCTAATGGAGCCCTACCCTAATTTAAATAAAATATTTTTCTATTTTTTGGGGTTTTTTTTACTGTTTTTTCTTTGCCGAGTATTTTTCACAAGCGACCATTTATACAGGCGGTTCACGAGCAACCGCCTATGCTATGGTCCTATTTTCACTGCCCCTAGTGCAGACGGTGCTGAAAAACACAAGTGGGAATGGGTTCTGAACCACGTATAGTATGTCTCTCTACCGGTGTATGATGGTGATTCTAGTATTGCTTATCTGATGTATTGTTATAAATTACAATATATATGTAGTTCATCCATCTAGAAAACAATACAATTTTAGTATAGTATCAATTGAAGTTTCTTGAGATTAACTAACTATATATAAAAAAACATTGATGTTTATAATTCTAAATAATAAGTACCATTAGATCAGCCATGAGACCTAGACCATTAAAAAGAACACATCTAAAATTGCATTATTTATGGGACCTATAATAGTTTGTATCTTCAGTTGATACAGTTTGACCACCTGTAGCTAGGAATCCTAAAGACCGAAGATAGTCCATCCATTTTAAATAATACTCCCTCCATTCCAAATTATAAGACGTTCCAAGAATCTTGGAGATTCAAAGTTTTTCAACTTTGACCAAAATTATAGAGAAAATATAAAGATTTATACCATCAAATATACATATTATGGAAATATAACTAATGGAGAATCTAATTGCACTTAGTTGATATCATAAATATTATTATCTTATTATATAATTTGGTCAAAGTTGAAAACTTTGACTCTCCAAGATTCTTGGAATGTCTTATAATTTGGGATGGAGGGAGTAGTTACTTTAATTTTGTCCTAAGTCAATCTAGTTTCTTTGAACTTTGACCATATTCATAGAAAAATGTACCCAATACCTCCATTAAATTATGTCCTGGAGTCAATCATTTCTTGAACTTTTACCATATATCATTAGAAAAATGAATCTAAACTCAACACCTATAATATCAAATCAAGTTGAATAAATTCAGTATAAAATGTAACACCGATATCTAGCCTAGCTCGTTATACCACCTTATACCCCGCGTTTATTAAGCCCAGGTCGTCCATTGGAGTCTATCTATAACTTATAAATACCAAGCTAAGGTCCTAGGCCTACTAGCTCAACCTAAAAAAATACTCTCTCCGTCCCAAGATATAAAGCGCGATTTGACTGACACGGTCTTCAAAAAAAGTTGATCATTATTAGAAAATATTTTTAGATATATAAATATAATACAATTACTTGTGTAGTATAAGCTTTTATATGATTAGACTAATTCTAGTTAAAGATAAGAAAGTTTGAATTTGAAAATACGTGCGCGCCTTATATCTTGGGACGGAGGGAGTAGTCTGTAGGAGGTGTTCCTGCATTATATGTTATATATTTCCACCATCGATTTTGGATACGAGACTAAATCTTACAAACTAGAAATTTAGCAAAATAATAAGCAGATAAATAAACTTGATTGAACGGCAACTGTTGCAAGTTTGAATTGGTAATTTCCATGTAGTTGAACGCGCGTGCATGCGTTTTCTAAATGAAATTGTTTTAATATACTATATTAAAGCAGCACGCATACTTTTAGTATCGGAACGGTAGATAAAAGAGGTAATGCATGAGCAACAAATAAAGCAAAAGCGTGGCATAAATAATAATAATAAAACGATCGGTCAACGGTTCGCCGAGGGAAAAAAATCCTGCCCCGGTTGTTTCGTCGTCAGTAAGCAGAGACACACGGTTCTCTCATTTCTCAGGAACACGGAAACACGCGAGAACTCCCAGTCCAAGTCGTGCACGCGTGGCCCTGGTACGTAGCCGCTGCAGCCAGCTCAAGCGGCAGCGACATTCTAGGACCAGCTGCGCATGCGCATGCACATGCACATATATTCTCCTGTCAATGGTCATCAATTGTCACGCATGCATCGATCAGTTGTCATGTGTTCGTTCAACTGAAGAGCTAGCTAGCGGAGAGGGTAATAACCAGCCGCGCCGGCACACGGTTTGTTGCCTAACAGCAACGTGTCGTGGATGTGCTAGCTAATTTTTTTTCCAGTCATGCATGGACCTGTAGAGCAGCGGCAGCGACAGCTAAAGCTGTTCTATGCATGCATGTCCACACACTGCACGGACCACAAGCTGTGGCCTACTGCTAAATGCTCTTTGATCTCTAAATACTCCTTACACGTTAGTAAAAGATATCATTTTGGACAGCGACACGGTCTAAAAAATCATAACTTTAACTACTTTTCTTTAAAAATATTTATTATAAAGTAATATATATATATATATATATATCACTACAGTAAACGCAGGCTTCGCCAAGTGCCTGGAACTTTGCCGAGTGCCAAATTTCGGGCACTCGGTAAAGAGGATCTTTGCCGGGGTGCGGAAATTTGGCACTCGGCAAGTGCCCGACACTCGGCAAAGAAAAGCACTCGGCAAAGGAACTCTTTGCCGAGTGCCGTACACTCGGTACGGATGAGCACTCGGCAAAGCGTCCCGGACCAGACGGCATCCACGGCCGTTCGCTTTGCCGAGTGCCCGCCGTCTGACACTCGGCGAAGATCCCCTCTCGCCGAGGTACGGATGAGCACTCGGCAAAGCGTCCCGGACCAGACGGCATCCACGGCCGTTCGCTTTGCCGAGTGCCGCCGTCTGACACTCGGCGAAGATCCCCTCTTCGCCGAGGTACGGATGAGCACTCGGCAAAGCGTCCCGGACCAGACGGCATCCACGGCCGTTCGCTTTGCCGAGTGCCCGCCGTCTGACACTCGGCGAAGATCCCCTCTTCGCCGAGTGCCAGCCACGTGGCACTCGGCAAAGCGTGTGGCCCCGTTGTTTGACACGTGGGCTGTTCTTTACCGAGTGCCACGTGGCTGGCACTCGGCAAAGAGGGGATCTTCGCCGAGTGCTGGCTACGTGGCATTCGGCAAAGCGTGTGGCCCCGTTCTGTGACACGTGGTTGTTCTTTGTCGAGTGCCACGTGGCTGGCACTCGGCGAAGAGCCACTCTTTGCCGAGTGCCAGCCACCTGGCACTCGTCAAAGTTTTTTTTTCGATTTTGGACACCAAATTTTTTGTGGATCATTCCCATAGTACTATGGCCAGCATGTTCAAATTTGACACTTTTGAAAAGATTTTTGTTATATTTTTGACTTTCTTTTATTTTCTTGAATTTTCCCGAAAGACGCAAGTTTGAACTGCGGGTGCATCGAATAATGGATTTTGATGATTTGAAAATTGTTATTGTTGTTCTTGAGTGTATGTTGAGGCCAAATCCAAAAACTGACCCTAGGTTTCGATCAACGTGCTCACGGGGCAACGCCTCCAAATTACGTGCGAGCGGTTTTTTAATTATAGAAAATGCAAATGAATTCCGAAAATCGCGAAACTTGGCGAGATGTTGTTACATCATATGCGTATGCCGAGAAAAAATTTTGAGAAAGTTTCGAGCAAGTTGTCACGTACGATGCTTACAAACCTGGACATCTCAACATGTGATATCAGATATCACATGTATATATATATATATGTATATTTATATCTCTAAAATCAACAATTTAAAAGTTATTTTGATTTATATTCCTAATGTTTGACCTAAACTTGTCAAATCGACTTCTTTTACCAATTTGGAGGGAGTATCTGTTGTTTTCGCTTCACAAGAAACATCTGTAACTAAATATGTATTAAAAATATTAATAGTACATAATTAGTATTATTTGAAAAATCTTTGAATCTAGTTTTTAACAAATTTATTTGGAGATAGAAATGTTGCACGTATTTGTTACAAATTGAGTCAAATTTGTGGTACGTATATGAAGGACAATAATTATTTATAGATGGCACTACAGGAGACGTTGGCTTTGCCGAGTGCTGGATGCACTCGGCGAAGGCCCTTTCGCACTCGGCGAAGGCTTCGCCGAGTGCCGCACTCGGCGAAAGGCACTCGGCAAAGAAGTTGTCGGCAACGATTTCTTCGCCGAGTGCCAAATATCGGGCACTCGGCGAAGCCTTCGCCGAGTGCCAGGTCAGCACTCGGCGAAGCAAACGGGAGCCGTCACCTGACGGTCTCTTCGCCGAGTGGCCACGTGGACGGCACTCGGCGAAGAGGGTCCCTTCGCCGAGTGCCACTCAATCCGGCACTCGGCGAAGAGGGCCCCTTCGCCGAGTGCCAAGCAGTCCGGCACTCGGCGAAGAGCTCCTCTTTGCCGAGTGCCACGCAGGCCAGCACTCGGCGAAGAGGGCCCCTTTGCCGAGTGTCAGGGTCAAGGCACTCGGCGAAGAGGCCGAGCTGAGCAAAAATTTGCCCAGCTTTGCCGAGTGCCATGACCTATTTGCCGAGTGTGGCACTCGGCAAAGCTGGGAAAATGGAATTTTTTTCCGTTTTCATTTCCCTAAACAGAAAATATATCACACATTATATCATTTTTTCAGACAAATATCACATGCATATATATCACACATCCATAACATACATATCCATTTCAAACAAATATCACATGTTCAGTCTCCATGCATCACAAGCTAACAAGTTTATCACAAGTCCACAAGTCCGGCACTCGGCACTCCTCAACAAATCCACAAGTTCACAAGTCCATCACAAATATAAGTCAGCCATCACTGCTCACCTTGGTGCTCAGATGTGTGAAGAACCCCACCTTGCCACGCGTCCCACGACCCGCCCGAAGGACCACCTTGCCAACCTTGCCACCCAGGCGGCGGAGGTCCAGATGGCCACCCGGTGTACCCTGACTGCGGAGTAGGGTAACCTGGCCACCCATAGGGCGGAGGAGGGCCACGGGGAGCCACCCAGGCTGCGGAGGAGGGCCACCAGTGATGTGCAGAGTGTGCGGAGGAAGGCCAGGTGTAGGAGTCGGTGCCGAACCCTCTGACTGTGAGTGCACAAAGGAGAAGCAAATTCGTTAGCACCTGGAGGACAGCCGTAAAAGTTAAAGAAATATAAACAACCATATATACTCACCGGAGTCTGTCGTAGGAGTAACAGGAGGCACAAAAGGAGTGAGCAGCGAGGGAGGCACGACAACACCCGGGATGTTCAGGCTCCCAAAGAAGTGAGCTATGTCCTGCGTCCTCTGCGCCTCCCGCTGCGACGGCCAGTAAGTCGCGACGATGGGCCGCCGCCTCGGCCTCGTGCATGGCCTGCAACCTCTGCATCTGGTCCGCCTGGGCCTGCATCTGGGCCTGCAAAATTCGTCCCGTAAGGTTTAAACAATGCAAAGACAAGGTATATGTGTAAAAGCAATGAACGACGAATAGAACAAGTACTTATCTGAAGTGCTGCCATCATCTGCTGTGAGGTCGGCTGCCGAGGTCGTATGGGACGGAGGAGCTCGTGCTGGCAGCTCGAATCTCAGCGAGGTGGGAACAGAGGACGAGTCAACTGCGCTGTTGGCTATCCAGTACCGGCCGTGCTGCTTCCCTCCTCCCAGCCTCATCACCAGGTCTGTATCTAGGGGCTGGGTGGCCGGATCGAAGTCCTCCCCATGGCGCTCGCGAGCCGCAGTGGTGTACTCGGTGACCTTGGTGTAGGCGTTCGTGTTGGTGAACGTCTCGGGCCCGGCGTCTGGGTTGTACTGGGTGCTCGCGGCAGTCGCCTTGCCTGGTGCGACAAGTGGTACGCCTTGAAAGGGAGGCACTCCTCACCACCATGCGACTGGGACTGCGAGGAGGAAAACACAGATTACAAGTAATGAGTAATTGAGTGCTACAATAAAAAAATCAGTAGAGCATACCCATCTGTCGGCGTACGCAGTGAGGCTAAGGTTGCCTTGGTGGTGTGCCACCCCAGGCATCTGCAGGCGGCAGTCTCGGCGGGCACTGTGCCTCTCGTACCACTCGTCCGATCTCCACTTGTCCACAATGGCCACCCAGCAGTCTAGGTGATTGGCGCACCAACCAGGACAGAACTGCAAGACAATAAGTATTTAATATGTTAGAAGAGCCGCTAAGTGATGGATGGACCAATCAGTATTACTGTTTTGTACGTACCTGGATGTACTGCTCCCTAGTGAGGTCGGTCTCCCTGGTGAGCATCATCTGCCTAGCGTCCGTCTTCTTCACCACCTTCCCTAACACGTTTGGCGTTGTAGTTGATGACGCACTGCGGAAAGTGCATTCGCCCCCAATGTGGGTTTTGGCTAATTAATGACAATCAAATTAGGGACTAACCAGTTTATAAAGCATGTATGCAGGTGTTAGTCCTTTGAAAGATTTGAAACGTTGAAATCTCGTGAACAAAGCGTAGGATATTTTTGGACATAAAGATGCCTAGCTCAAGTGGTAGTTTAAATTTCAATTTTAAACTTGAGTTATAGGTAAGCCGGACTATGAAGAGGGTCACAAAGTAAGTTGGCTAGATGTGGAGAAAAGTGCTCAAATCGACTAACCTTAGTTCGCTTGAGAGACACCGCACAATCACGAACACGTAGAGGGTAAATTTCATTTGGTCGGTGGTACCGACCATGGGTGGTCGGTGGTACCGACCACAGCTTCTCTGCGCAGCGCTCAAACACCCTCTCTGTGTTGGTCAAAAATGACCTGGCGGTAGTACCGCCATAACCTCGGTACTACCGCCCGCGGTGGTACCGACGCAGTAGGTCGGTAGTAACCTGGTTTGCAACCCTCTCTGGATAGAGTTGTTTTTGACCTAGCGGTGGTACCGCCATACCTCGGTAGTACCGCCCGCGGTGCTACCGACCATGGCCGGTAGTTTCCAATTTTGCAAGGCTCTCTGTTCGCGCTGTTTTGGCCTGGCGGTAGTACCGCCATTACTTCGGTAGTACCGCCCGCGGTGCTACCGACGCAAGGCCGGTGGTAACAAGTTTGCAGAGCTCCCTGTGTAGAATTGAAAAAGGCCTGGCGGTGGTACCGCCATACCTCGGTACCACCGGGATCGGAGGTACCGACGGAGGTCGGTGTTGAAATTTTTTCAGGGCTCTCTGGACTGACTAGTTTTTGACTTGGCGGTGGTACCGCCATTACCTCGGTACCACCGACCTCGGAGGAACCGACCCTCGGGCGGTAGTTTCCGAGGGACCGAGTCCCTAACTGAGTTGCTCTCTGTTCGAGCTTGTTTTGGCCTGGCGGTGGTACCGCCATTACCTCGGTAACACCGGCCTCGGTGGTTCCGACCTTGGCCCGGTGCTTGTCAGTTTGACCAGATCTGGTGTATGCGACCGTTGTGTCATGGTCGGTGGTACCGACCATGGCTGGTCGGTGGTACCGACCAGCCTCGGGACTGAGGGAGTATAAATGCCTCCCCTCTTCACTTTTCACGGTCACGGACTGAGACATACACTTATTGCTGACCTAACTCTAGACAAACTCTCCAAGCATTGACTCACCCATCTCTCCCCCCTTTGCTCCTAGATTCATTCCCTTGCAAGATTTGAGCTAGGGAAGTGAGATTCGAGAGTGGGAAGCATCAATCTTCGACTTGAGCACTTGGTTTCCATCTTGCCGGCTTGTTTTGTGTCTTTTACTCTTGAGCTCTTTGAGCTCTAGCCGGTTAGGTGTTCTTCGTGGTAGCCCGTATTGATTTACTTGTGAGGGCTCCCCGAAGCGTTTGTATTACCCTGAGATTTCTAGTAGAGATACTCTCGTAGCCTTTGTGGTTGCTTGAGTGAGGCGAGGAGGTGAAATAGACTCCGACCTTTGTGGTCACCTCAACAACGAGGAAGTAGGCACTCCTTAGTGGATTGGCCGAACCTCGGGATAAATCTTGTGTCCCGTGTGCTTGTTGTTGTTGTCCCTATTTTCTCTACTTCTCTTGTTATTGTGTTCTTCGTGTTCTTCCTATCCCTATCTTGTTCTTAGGTTGGGAAGGCTCGATCTACATCAAGGGGAGCAACCAAGGTTTCGTGAGAGTAGTTTTACCATAAATTATTCTTCGGAAAGTTGGCTAGAAACTTGTTTATCTTCATATCTTACTTTCATCGGATTTGTAGTTTCTTTTAGGATCCCGGTTGTGCCGTTTGTTTGTGTTGGTAGTACCGGTGTTTCACACCCGGTAGTACCTACCCAAACAAACCGGCCTCTCCGGTTGCTATCTAACTACATCTTATAGTTTGTGAAGTTTCAGATAGTCAAAAATCACCTATTCACCCCCCTCTAGGCTGATTCGGTCCTTTCAATTGGTATCGGAGCCTAACCCTTGTGTTAGCGCTTCACCGCGTAAGGGAGAATCATGTCTACCATAAGTCAAGAACAGCTTGATGAGATTGTCAAGAAGGTTACTGCTCAGATAATTCAAGATCAAGCAAAGAAGCATGAAGATGAGATGAAGAGAATGAAAGATGAGATGGAGAGTTTGAGGCGAGCTTTGGAAAGCAAAGCCGAAGCATCCGGAAGCAGTGGAAATCAGCCGCCCAAGGATGACAAGAAGAAGGAAGATGAAGAGAAAGGCAAGAAGACACCGAGTTCACTAGAGTGCCATATGACTATAGCCATATGGGCAAGGTCATACAATTGCCTAGCGTCAATCTAGGCAAGCCACCTGCCTTTGATGGAATCAACTACAATGATTGGGCACACAAGATGAAGCTACACCTTCTTGCTGCAAGAGTTTGGGAGATTGTTGAAAATGGACCAAGTCATGTTGAAGGTCAAGAGTTCACCGACAATGATGTGTTTGAGTTTCAACAAAATGTTCAAGCCGCATCATTGATTCTATCATGCCTAAAGCCTGAAGAAAGCAACAAGGTACATGGAATGGAGAATGCCAAGAAGATTTGGGATACACTCAGGATATCATATGAGGGTGATGCGAGTGTGAGGAAGTGCAACATAGAGCTTCTTCATGGAAAGATTGAGAACTTTGCAATCAAGAAAAATGAGACCACTCAACAAATGTTTGACAGATTCATGACGTTGGTAATCAGATTAGAGCACTCGGAGACACAAAGTGGGATGACTACTCAGCTGGAAGAAAGCTATTAAGAGCATATAGAAAGAGGAACAAGAACCTTGCATCAATCATCATGGAGAGACCTAACTATGAGAGCATGGGACCTCATGAGATGCTTGCCAAGATAAAGCATCATGAAGTCTTGGATGATGAAGATATAGAAGAACAAGAGGCAAGCCACAAAAAGGTGGTAGCACTCAAGGCTAATCAAGAAGAAGGAAGCAAGGCCCGAGATGACTCTTCAAGCGAAGGAAGTGAAGACTCCGATGATGAGTTGGCCCTTATTGTGAAGAACTTTAGAAGATTCATGAGAAAGAAGATGCACAAGAAGGGCAAAGGTGGTTACTTCAAGAAGTCAAAGAAGAGAAATTGCTATGAATGTGGAGCGGATGATCATTTCATTGCCGATTGTCCACAAAAGAAGAACAAGAACAAGTATAGCAAGAGTGATGACAAGAAGCATAGAAGAAGAAGAGGTGGTGAAGCTCATCTTGGTGAGGAGTGGTTCTCGGAAGATGACTCAAGTGATGAAGAGAAGAGCAAGAGCAAGGAGAAGGAGAAGGGAGCGGCCAACATCGCCATACACAAGACCTCTTCTCCAAGTCTCTTCTCCAACATGGCTACATCGACAACTTCGTCACGCTTGTTCGAGAACCTCTCCGACGACGAGGATGACTTCACTCATTCTTGCTTCATGGCTAAGAATGAGAAGGTATCACCTCACTCTCCTACTTGTTCTAGTGATGAATGTAGTGATGATGATATGGATGAATTTGAGCTTAGCTTAATTAGAAAGTTTGGAAAGAAAGGTGGAGCTAAAATCATAAAATTGCTCACTAAATTAGAGAGTCGGAATGAGAGTCTTGCAATGCAAGGGGACTTGATCTCTCAAGAGAGAGAAAAGAACCGTGCATTGGAAGCCTCTCTTGCCGAGGAGAAGTTGAAGGTTGAGAAATTGACCGTGGAACTATCCTTAGCCAATGACTCCAACAAGAAGTTGGCTAAGGAGTGTTCCATGAGCAATGACTCAATTGCAAGCCTAAAGAATGAGGTTAGCATGGTTCAAGAGAGCCTCACAAGCTCTCAAAATAAATATCAAACTCTTGAACTAAGCTACAACACTCTTTGGAATAGCACCTCTTCAACCTCTTCTAAGGATTCCGATGGCTCTAATGCCTCAACTAGTAATGGTTGCAAAAGATGCTATAAACATGATATAAATGCTTGTGCAACTAACCTTGTTGAGCTAGAAAAGAAAGACAAAGAAATTCATAGGTTGAACATGATCTTGAGGAATGGTTGCAAGTGTAAGGTGCAACAACCAAAAGATATCCTCAAGACCGCAAGGCACCCATCCATCAAGGATGGAATTGGGTACAATAGGTATGGTGGTAAGGCCAACGGTAGAAAGATGGTCAATGGGGTACCTTTTGTTAACTTTAACAAAGGGGTTCCTCTCTTTGACCTAATGAACAAGGCCAACAAGGTTGCCAATCCAAAGGCTCCACTTGCTAATGGTAAGATCAACAAGGAGAAGCAAGTGGAGGCCCTCAAGCAACAAAAGCCCATATCAAGAAGCTATACATGTGATTATTTGTGTTGTTGGGGTGATGATGGCAAAATAGTTGTCAAGTATGTTGGTGCCCTCAAGAAGAGGGAAATTATGAGAAATGTTTGGGTACCAAAAGCTTATGTGACTAACCCCCAAGGACCCAATCTCGTTTGGGTACCTAAATCTAGAACATAAACTTGTTTTGTAGGAATATGCCTCCGGTGGATCAAGTTGGGTGTTGGATAGTGGATGCACCAATCATATGACCGGGGCAAAAGATATGTTCTCCTCTTTCAACCAAGCAACGACTCATGCAACAACATTGTGTTTGGTGACAATGGTAAAGGAGAAGTGCTTGGTTGGGTAAAATTGCTATCTCAACTGACAATTCCATATCTAATGTATTACTTGTGCATTCGTTGAGTTACAATTTGTTATCCGTTTCTCAACTTTGTGAAATGGGTTACGATTGTCTCTTTACGGATAAGGGTGTGACCGTCTCTAGAAGAAGGGATTCCTCTATTGCATTTAAAGGCGTGTTGAAGGGAAAACTTTACTTAGTTGACTTCTCAACTAGTAAGGTAGAGCCTACAACATGTCTAATGGCAAAATCTAGCATGGGTTGGCTTTGGCATCGCCGACTAGCTCATGTTGGATGAGGAATTTGGCCCAACTTCAAAGAGAAGGGCACATCCTTGGACTAACCAATGTTTCTTTTGAGAAAGATAGGATTTGCAGTGCGTGCCAAGCCGGAAAGCAAGTAGGAGCAAAACATCCAATCAAGAACATTGTGTCGACCTCAAGACCATTGGAGCTATTGCATATGGATCTCATCGGACCCGTTGCTTATCAAAGCATCGGCGGTAACAAATACGGTTTTGTTATTGTTGATGACTATTCTCGTTTCACTTGGGTGTTCTTTTTAGCAGACAAAAGCGAAACACAAGGTATCTTCAAGAAGTTTGCTAGAAGAGCACAAAATGAGTTCGACATCAAAATCAAGAAAGTGAGAAGCGACAACGGGACCGAGTTTAGGAACACCAACATAGAAGAGTATCTTGATGAAGAAGGGATCAAGCATGAGTTCTCCGTTCCATATACCCCACAACAAAATGGGGTTGTGGAAAGGAAGAATAGACTCTGTTGAAGGCTGCAAGATCTATGTTGGATGAGTACAAGACTTCCATGGATTTTGGGCGGAGCAATGAACACGGCGTGTCATGCATCAACCGCCTGTACCTTCACAAGCTAAGGGGAAGACGCCATATGAGCTTCTAACTGGTAACAAACCAAAGGTGCATTACTTTCGAGTTTTTGCTGCAAGTGTTTCATACTTAACAAAGGGCCAAAAGTTCAAAGTTTGCACCTAAGGTACATGAAGGCTTTCTACTTGGTTATGGTACTAACGAACATGCTACCGTGTATTCAATAATGCCACCGGCACTATTGAGTTAACGGTAGACGTGACTTTTGATGAATCCGACGGCTCTCAAAAGGAGCAAGTCAATGATGAGCTTGTAGGTAATGACGAGCCTCCATCCGAAGCTATCAAGAAGCTTGCAACCGGTGATGTAAGGCCCGTTGAAGTACAAGATGATGAAGATGAACCATCACACACTCCACAAGATTCTCATATCCATCATGTGCATCCAAATGCGCATGATGAAGCTTCCGCAACTCCGAATGGTGGTAGTGTGGATGATGTTCAAGTGATACACCAATTGATGATCAAACACGAACTCAACATGAAGTCCGACAAGAAGATGGGGACATCAATGCATATGATGAAGATGATGAAGATGGACCCATCCAACGAAGATCACCTGTACCACACCCAAGAGTTCATCATACAGTTCAACGGATCATCCCGTTGACAACATATTGGGGAGCATACGGCGTGGGGTAACGACACGTTCTCGTTTAGCAAATTTTTTGTGAACATTACTTGTTTGTCTCCTCTTTGGAACCTCTTAGGGTGGAAGAAGCACTTGACGATCCGGACTGGGTGATGGCTATGCAAGAAGAGCTGAACAACTTCACCAGGAATGAAGTCTGGTCCTTGGTGGAAAGGCCCAAGCAAAATGTGATAGGAACCAAATGGGTTTTCCGCAACAAGCAAGACGAGCATGGCGTGGTGACAAGGAACAAAGCACGGTTGGTGGCTCAAGGTTTCACTCAAATCGAAGGTTTGGATTTTGGGGAAACCTATGCACCTGTAGCTAGGCTCGAGTCAATTCGTATATTACTTGCCTTTGCTACTCACCATGATTTCAAGCTATATCAAATGGACGTGAAAAGTGCATTCCTCAACGGCCCCCTCTCCGAATTGGTCTATGTGGAGCAACCACCAGGTTTCGAGGACCCAAAGTTTCCCAACCACGTCTACAAGCTCGACAAGGCGCTCTATGGGCTCAAACAAGCCCCTAGAGCTTGGTATGATTGTCTTAAGGACTTCCTACTCAAAAAGGGTTTTGAGATAGGAAGGGCCGATGCTACTTTATTTACTCGCAAAGTTGATAATGATATCTTTGTGTGCCAAATATATGTCGATGACATAATATTTGGTAGTACTAATGTTGCCTTTTGTGAGGAATTTAGTAGGATCATGACCAAAAGGTTCGAGATGTCCATGATGGGTGAGTTGAAGTACTTTCTTGGATTCCAAATCAAGCAACTCAAGGATGGCACGTTCATCAGTCAAACCAAGTATACAAGAGACATGCTAAAGAAGTTTGAGATGGACAAGGCCAAACCCATCAAGACACCTATGCCTACCAATGGACATCTTGATCTAAATGTGGATGGTAAGTCAGTGGACCAAAAGGTATATCGCTCTATGATCGGTTCATTACTTTACCTTTGTGCATCTAGGCCCGATATTATGCTTAGTGTGTGCATGTGTGCAAGGTTTCAAGCTAATCCGAAAGAATGTCATATTATGGCCGTTAAGAGAATTTTTCGATACTTAGTGCACACTCCGAATCTTGGCTTGTGGTATCCCAAGGGCTCCACTTTCGATCTACTTGGCTATTCCGATTCGGACTATGCCGGTTGCAAGGTAGACCGAAAGAGCACTACCGGGACTTGCCAATTTATTGGGAGGTCTTTGGTGTCATGGAGTTCTAAGAAACAAAATAGTGTTGCCCTATCCACTGCCGAAGCCGAGTATGTGGCGGCCGGCGCTTGCTGTGCTCAACTACTTTGGATGAAGCAAACACTAAAAGACTTCGGATGTGAGCAAACCAAAATTCCACTTTTGTGTGACAATGAGAGTGCTATCAAACTAGCAAACAATCCCGTAAACCACTCTCGCACAAAACACATAGACATCCGACACCATTTCTTGAGAGACCATGAAGCCAAAGGAGATATCGCAATACGCCATGTGAGCACCGAAAAACAACTAGCCGATATCTTCACAAAGCCTTTAGATGAGTCAAGATTTTGTGCTTTGAGAAGGAGTGAACTAATATCATTGATTCTCGTAACGTGGCTTGATGTCTTGCACATATTTGTTTTCACCTAGAACCTAAACAAATGCTTTTAACAAATATTGTATGTGATTTCAAAATCTATTTTGCATGCTTCACTTGTGTCCATAGCTATGTATTGATTCTATGAAATCTGGACATATTTGAAGTGTGTGTAGTATACCACACAAAGTCCTCCTGAAAACCCTCTCTGGTCCCTCTGTTTTTCGGCCTGTCGGTGGTACCGCCATTGTGTCGGTACTACCGACGGCGGTAGTACCGACCCCTTTGGGCGGTTCCACCGACCAGGTTTAACCTGGGTATATAAGGGGCGCGGTGAATCCGTTTCAACCCTAGTCAAACTTCTTTTGACCGCCGCCCCTTGCCTCCTTGCAGCCGCCGCTTGCTCGTGCCTTCTCCCCGTGCGCCGCCATCGCCCTCTCCTCTCCCGATCTTTTTCCTCCTCCATCCAAATCCAAATCCCTCCTCCGGTGGAAAGTTGCTTTGGAGCGTGGAGATCGTTTTGGTGGTGTTCTTGAAGCCCGAAGTTTCCTCCTTCATTGGATTTCGACCTCTTTTCGAGTAGCAAGGTACTAGGGTGTTCATGCCCGATCTCTCAATGTACTTTGTTCTAGGTCGATTCCTTTGGTAGGATTGTTCTATCTAGTATGAAGATGCTTCTAGGATGTTTGGTTCGCAAGTTCATAGCGATTTGGTAGATTGGATTGAAGGAAACCGCACGCTGCCGTGCGGTCGGTAGTACCGCCCCCAGAGGTCGGTAGTACCGCCCGCGCGCAGCGAGCCTTTCTCCTTCCCGATTTCGATCGTCTTATTTGCTACATCCGTTGAAGTAATCGTTCCATCATCTTTGTCTCATGTTGGTCTATGCTATCTTTGTCTAGATGAGCCGGAGGCCCTCTCGTGCTCGCTCCCCTAGTGATGATGATGAGGATTATGCCGCCTTGGAGCAAGGTGGTCTCGCGCAAGGGGAGCCGCCGCGTCGCAATCCCGGCGCCGTGGTCGGTCTGGGAGTATGGATGACTCCTCTCGTCAGGTCCGTGGACGCTCGTCCGCGGGCCTTACGGGTCGTCGCAGCGTGGATAGCGCAAGGGCGAGCGGGAGCGGTCATGCCCGTGGCAGTGGGCATGCTCCTCCTCCTCCTCCTCCTCCTCCTCAGCCTTCTCCGCCCCCTGTCGCTGGTCCGGCGGGTCGCCTGCACAGCGTCATTGTGGGAGGAGTGCCTTCAGCTGGTCTCGATCGTGAGGGTCGTTCCTTCGATCCTCAAGTTGGACCGGCATCCCCTCGGACTTCAGGGTTGATGCTAATCAACCGGGCTTTTGACATGCACCCTGAAGCCGAAGCTGTCATGTCCGCTGTCCCTCCCCGCTCTTCTTGGAAATCCCATGGATTACTCCAATAGAAGCGGGGTAGCTTGATGAGAAGCAGCGTGAGGAGAACCCCTATCTGCTTATCAGAGATGCTTCAGTTGATCAGAGGTTCTGGTCAAGATTCCAGCAGGACTACTACGTGACAGTCCTCTGGAAGGGTTTCTGTGCTAAGGGCTATCCCCCTCTTTTTGAGCACAAGCGGTTAGTTATCCGCTCCTTGACAGACAAGGACTCCGATGAGATTCAGTCTTTGGTGCAGAGGCTTGAGGAGTGGAGGATCTTGGGGTTGATATCTGGTGAGCGCAGCTACAATCAGGAGATTCTCTGTCAGTTTTGGGCCACCTTGTTCATTGATAGGGAAGCTCGCGTGCTGCATTGGATGACCCAGGGGTCCACTACCGGTGCAATTTTGTCACTTTCGCCCGGTTGTTGGGTTCGACCATGTCGACAGGGATGCCCCTCGCTTGTCAGAGATGTATGGTGGGGGCATGTACACCGAGCAGCTGCAGAACTCAGGTGTCTACATGGATGGTGCCGAGGCAACCTTCAAGGTCCAAGGCCTGAAGCCTGCCTACTATGTGCTCAACAACCTGATGCGCCTAACTCTGGATCCTAAAGTTGGTGACCAGGATAACTTGAGAGATGATGCTGCCAAGGTCCTCGTCCGCTTTGCTCTGCCAGATGGACGGTTTAGCATCTCTCACTTTCTGTGGCAGAAAATCTCCGATGTTTACAATGATCCTCACAAGGCCTTGCCATATGCTCCATATCTTATGCATATCATTGAGCATGTGGTTGGCGCCACCTTCGAGTATGATCGCACCATGAAGGAGTACAGTGTTCGAAAGTTCACCTCGGCTCCTTCCAAGGACAAAGAAAAAGTTGATGAAGGTGGTGAGGTCCCAGCAGATGCAACAGCGCCTGGCGAGGCTCAGCCGGGTGGAGACGTTCCCCATGCTACCGCTCCTCTTCCGCGTCGTGAGAGGCGTAGGGGTGGCGGTCTTCGCTCCGCCCTTGGAAAGATCTTTGAGTGGATGTGCTATCGGGCCGATCGTGACGAGCGACATCAGCAGGAGGTGCGTCAGCATCTCGGTCTTCCTCCGCGCTCTCCGGTTCGCCCTCATCCAGATCCGTTTGCTGAGTACGATGCTCAGGCCCGGCGTGATGATGATGATGATGATGATGATGATGATGATGGTCTCCCCCAGCAGCAGCCCCAGCAGCAGCTCAGCAGCAGCCCCAGTTTCCAGGTGGTGGTGAGGCGGGTTTGTACAGCTCCATGCTGTATCCGCCTCATCAGTTCTATCCTCCGCCACCCACCTCAGTACCAGCCTCATTCCTTCTTCCTGACTATGGTATGGCACGTCCTTTGCTGGCGGGTCCACATCGTATCAAGAGGGGGTGGAGGCTCGTACATGGGCTTTGCTGGCCCGACGCCGATCCAGCTGGGAGTGGTGGTCCTCGCGACTCTACACCTCCACCTGATTCTTCGGCTCCTTCATCCTTCCCTGGTGGTGACGTTGGCGAGAGTGCCTATTCCTCTCTCTTCGGGGGCTCTTATCATGATGGATCTTCTAGCAGCTATTATTGATTCTTTGCTTATCTTGGCCTACCCGCTTTGGTACTTGATGCCAAAGGGGGAGTGTTAGGCTTATCTTGTTGTAATAGCTGTAA
Organism: Coix lacryma-jobi var. lacryma-jobi; assembly: GCA_009763385.1. Lineage (NCBI taxonomy): Eukaryota > Viridiplantae > Streptophyta > Magnoliopsida > Poales > Poaceae > Coix > Coix lacryma-jobi. The sequence continues at coordinate 110,081,064 of CM019823.1, forward strand.
GAAAGGGTAATCTTTGAGACTAAGTATGGTATGCTACATTTTATTTGTGATATGCTGAGGATGTAAACCTTTTATGCTTATTGTTATATTCATGCTTGGTTCATCCTCGTTATTGATGCTCTTGTCTTGGTGATTGTTGTTTTCGATATGGCTATGTGATTTGAGTTCTTTTCTTTCTTCTATAGCCATTCGCTTTTCTTATTACATTGTTATGTGTATCACCATGTCATACCGTTTATGCATCACAAATTGATATATTTGATATTGTCATACACTCAGGCACCCCACGGATTGCAAAATTTAGGGGAGCTCTTTTTCTTGTGTATGCAACCTTGCTTTCTAATCAAGGTTTGAAATTCATATCCAAAGCATACACTAAGGGGGAGCTTCAACTAAATTTTGGAATTCAAAAGCTTCAATTTTTTCTATCCCTAATTGTAAGCCTAAGTTGGTTGTCATCAATTACCAAAAAGGGGGAGTTTGAAAGTGCATTCGCCCCCATGTGGGTTTTGGCTAATTAATGACAATCAAATTAGGGACTAACCAGTTTATAAAAGCATGTGTGCAGGTGTTAGTCCTTTGAAAGATTTGAAACGTTGAAATCTCGTGAACAAAGCCGTAGGATATTGTTGGACATAAAGATGCCTAGCTCAAGTGGTAGTTTAAAATTTCAATTTTAACTTGAGTTATAGGTAAGCCGGACTATGAAGAGGGTCACAAAGTAAGTTGGCTAGATGTGGAGAAAAGTGCTCAAATCGACTAACCTTAGTTCGCTTGAGAGACACCGCACAATCACGAACACGTAGAGGGTAAATTCTTTTGGTCGGTGGTACCGACCCACAGCTTCTCTGCGCAGCGCTCAGACACGCTCTCTGTGTTGGTCAAAAATGACCTGGCGGTAGTACCGCCATAACCTCGGTACTACCGCGCGCGGTGGTACCGACGCAAGGTCGGTAGTAACCTGGTTTGCAACCCTCTCTGGATAGAGTTGTTTTTGACCTAGCGGTGGTACCGCCATTACCTCGGTAGTACCGCCCGCGGTGCTACCGACCGACCCATGGCCGGTAGTTTCCAATTTTTGCAAGGCTCTCTGTTCGCGCTGTTTTTGGCCTGGCGGTAGTACCGCTATTACTTCGGTAGTACCGCCCGCGGTGCTACCGACGCAAGGCCGGTGGTAACCAAGTTTGCAGAGCTCCCTGTGTAGAATTGAAAAAGGCTTGGCGGTGGTACCGCCATCACCTCGGTACCACGGGATCGGAGGTACCGACGGAGGTCGGTGGTAACTTGGCTTTGCGAGGCTCTCTGTGTTGTGTTGAATTTGTCTTGGCGGTGGTACCGCCATAACCTCGGTACCACCGACCTCGGAAGCACCGACCCAGGTTCGGTGGTTGAAAGTTTTTCAGGGCTCTCTGGACTGACTAGCTTTTGACTTGGCGGTGGTACCGCCATTACTTCGGTACCACCGACCTCGGAGGAACCGACCCTCGGGCGGTAGTTTCCGAGGGACCGAGTCCCTAACTGAGTTGCTCTCTGTTCGAGCTTGTTTTGGCCTGGCGGTGGTACCGCCATTACATCGGTACCACCGGCCTCGGTGGTTCCGACCTTGGCCCGGTGCTTGTCAGTTTGACCAGATCTGTGTGTATGCGACCGTTGTGTCATGGTCGGTGGTACCGACCATGGCTGGTCGGTGGTACCGACCAGCCTCGGGACTGAGGGAGTATAAATGCCTCCCCTCTTCACTTTTCACGGTTACGGACAGAGAATATACACTTATTGCTGACCTAACTCTAGACAAACTCTCTCCAAGCATTGACTCACCCATCTCTCCCCCCTTTGCTCCTAGATTCATTCCCTTTCAAGATTTGAGCTAGGGAAGTGAGATTCGAGAGTGGGAAACATCAATCTTCGACTTGAGCACTTGGTTTCCATCTTGCCGGCTTGTTTTGTGTCTTTTACTCTTGAACTCTTTGAGCTCTAGCCGGTTAGGTGTTCTTCGTGGTAGCCCGTATTGATTTACTTGTGAGGGCTCCCCGAAGCGTTTGTATTACCCTGAGAATTCTAGTAGAGATACTCTCGTAGCCTTTGTGGTTGCTTGAGTGAGGCGAGGAGGTGAAATAGACTCCGACCTTTGTGGTCACCTCAACAACGAGGAAGTAGGCACTCCTTAGTGGATTGGCCGAACCTCGGGATAAATCTTGTGTTCCGTGTGCTTGTTGTTGTTGTCCCTATTTTCTCTACTTCTCTTGTTATTGTGTTCTTCGTGTTCTTCCTATCCCTATCTTGTTCTTAGGTTGGGAAGGCTCGATCTACATCAAGGGGAGCAACCAAGGTTTCGTGAGAGTAGTTTTACCATAAATTATTCTTCGGAAAGTTGGCTAGAAACTTGTTTTATCTTCATATCTTACTTTCATCGGATTTGTAGTTTCTTTTAGGATCCCGGTTGTGCCGTTTGTTTGTGTTGGTAGTACCGGTGTTTCACACCCGGTAGTACCTACCCAAACAAACCGGCCTCTCCGGTTGCTATCTAACTACATCTTATAGTTTGTGAAGTTTCAGATAGTCAAAAATCACCTATTCACCCCCCCTCTAGGCTGATTCGGTCCTTTCAAAAATCCGTCAGAATCAACGGGAATCTTCGAAACAATTTGACGTCCAGAATCTGTCAAGGTGCTGCGTCGCCGTCTTTTGGGCCGTTTGGGCCTTGTAACTTGTTAGGGAACCTTAGTGACGTGAGTAGGGGTCCTTGGAAGCCCCTTAGGCTATATAATCAGTAGCCGCCGCCCCCGCGTTAGGGTTTGAGTTTTGCTTAGATTAATCTGTCAAGAACAGTTTCGCCGTTTTGTCGGTTTGTGAAACCCCAACTCGCGAGATTAACCATTCATCCGCAATTTGGTTACATTCTTCTTTGTTCTTGCTCGTGTTCTTCGATTCACAGGCAAGGATTTTAGCCTTCTTGGCGAGGTCAACCGTGTAACGCCGGTTGATAACCAGAGGAAACGAACGTGGTGCTGCGATTGCGGGGTTTCGGATCGTGTTGTTAGGAAGCCGGATCGACTTGTGTCTCGTTTCCACCAAATCGAGAGTTACGAGAACCTTTCGGAAGATCGGGCACCCTTGTTCATATCAAGTGGTAATCAAAGCTTCAGGTATACCGTCAGGTTCATATCTACCATTAGTTTCAAGTGTTTTTCCATCGTCCCATAGTCCAGTGCCATATTTGTTTTCGTGTCCTAGAACCTTCCGCGCCATAGACTTTGCATATTTCAGTTTCAGAGTTCGTAGTGTTGAGTTTGTGTCCTAGTTCAAGGTGTTGTTGCTGGTTTAGATTGTGTTCTTTACTTGTTTGTGTTGATCTCTCCATCCACCATCATCTCGTATCACCATCAGTTTGCATCTTGTGTCCACATAAAACTTTGATTCAGTCTGTCTTCCATAAAACAGTCATAACTTTTGCGTCCGAACTCGAAACGGGGCGAATTTTATATCTACGGAGAACGTCAGAAAAATTTAGATCCGTTTCATCCCAGCATAGCTGGGTTCGTAAAAATTAGAATTGTCAGGAAAATCGAGTTTTCAGGTGCACAAGTTTTGACATACCTTTCATAGAACAATCCTAATTTTCTATAGACCACATCTTTTATCCAATTGAGCTCAAAATTTTTTTGGTTTGTTCTTGTGTGATTCTTACTGAGAAAAATATCAAAAGGTCAAAATAAAGAAAAAAAGTTTGAACAAGAAAAAAAGAAAAAAAATAGTAAAAGAGAAGAGAAGAGAAAAGGAGCACACAAGGAACACATAATAGCTCTGTTATTTGTGGTGTCTTTTGTCTTTCCTAGTTGTTGCTATCTTCCATACTTGTTTCCTTTCATTCTTGTTTCACTCCCTTGTTTATCACAACAGGTGATAGGAAGATATATATAGGCCAACAACTAGGACAAGTGCTTTGAATATTTATTTAATATTGCTATCTGTTACTGACTTGTGTGCGACATATATATATATTATTCTCCTTGTTTGCCTTCCTAGCTCCACATTCTTCAGAACAACATATGTTCGTGATCCTGACAATCGCGGTCTACGTCTTCCAGGTATCCTTTGCTTTGCGGGTAAGAACACTGGTAAGAGCTTCGTAAGGTGTTTACCTTTTGCTGATCTTGATTGAGAGGCACCACTCCACCCTTTAGTACGATTATTAGGGATAATCTTCATTGTTTGTTGCTGTTTTTGTGTCCACAATATCAGTTGATGGATATAAAACGCCGAAGAACTTCAAGGAGTGTGTCAGCCAAAAGCAACTACAAGCTGTTGTAGACAATAGTCAGAAGGAGATGAAGGAGACAGTCATCAAGGCTGTCACTGAAGTGATAATTGAGATGAAACTTGCAAATGCAGTTGAGCGAGTGGACAAACGGTTATCTAAGTTTACCGACAGGGTAAATGCTTTGGAAAACCGCCCTGCACACGACGAAGATGCGACTAGAAGCAACAATGGTGATGAGGTGTCTGATGCTGATGGTAATGTTGATCCAAGGTTGACGATGCAAAACAGATTATGATGTTGTCTTCGCACTAACACCACATGTATGGGTGGCATTCCACATCACCACCACAATCGAGGTATGTATAATCGAGCTCCTGAAGGTCCTAATGCTAAAGTTAAATTTACTACACCTTCTTTTTCAGGACATTATGATGCTGAGGGATATCTTGATTGGGAGATGATAGTGAGCAGAAATTTAGTCCCACCAAGTACAGAACAACATAGAGTTAGACAAGCCACCAGTGAGTTTAAAGATTTTACTTATATTTGGTGGACTGGTTTAGCTGCAGATGGTGCCACACCTCGTACATGGGAAGAGCTTAAGGTTTCTATGCGTGATAGATTTATTCCCCCATCTATTAAGAAACCTTCGAAGAATTTGAGATTAGATCCTGCAGTTACTATATAGCTCAATTTGTTGCGTGATATGGAGACTGATTCAGATTCGGGTTAGACATGACAGGATGATGGATAATATCAGTTGTTTCAGTTTGCTTGCGTAGATGCATGAGACTAGATTGGTCTATTCTATGCGTGATAGAGATTTGTAACCGACTTTATCTATAAGAAACCTTCGTATAGAATTTGATGCAGATGTACGATCAGGCATATGATAAATTATATCAATTTGATAATATGGTTGACAACTTGTTAGGTATAGTGGAACTTCGATGATTCATTATTCTGATATTTACATAAGATAGTTTGAGACATGAGATTCAGACTAATTAATATTATTATTTTAAGATATTGAAAGATATTTGATACATTTATCAAATTTGCATGTGATTCAATCAAAGTTGCGTGTAGAGCAAAATTCAACTAAGGCACATGAGATTGCAATAAGCAAGCTAGTAGCCGCTTCTAGATGCAACATCTTCACACCACCACCACCCACATCTACTCAGGAGTCTGGTAAAACTTTGATCCATGCTAAAATTGTACAACGAGATAAAGAGATTGCTACTAGTAAGTGCAAAGAGATTGTACAAAGAGACTTGTTTTCCATTGTCACTAAACAAGATGAACTAAAATTGTTGTCTTCTTTAAATACTTTGGGGGTATATGAGTTTGATACTCTGTGTGCTCTAAGCAATTTGAGGGAGAAAGTTTTGTGCATTGAATTGTCATGGTTATCTAGATGTACATATCACTTTATTGGCAAGTATAATTGTAAAAGAGAGTATATGATACACCGAGTTTATATTTGTTCAAATCTGAAATCTCCTTTTGATATGCAACAATATGATCAATTAGAGGGCTCCAATAGCTATAATTATGTCTTATCAAGATCCCTAATTTTTGTTATAAAACAACATGTTAGATTTCAAGAAAAAGAGCAATATTGGCTACTACCTACAACATGTCCTTTAACTAAGCTCAAACCAAGTTTGATCCAAAATATCACATGCTATATCAAAACAGGATAATAAGAATATTTTTACGAGAGCGCAGTAACTATAACATGCCAAAAAGAGGATTACGAAGAATAATAACACCAAACTACGTGATGAGGACATGACACCTTCGGATACGACCGTTGATTATAAGGTGAGCTCGTTCCTACATTTACATAGTTATTTTTGGTACAATTCACTTGGTTCCACATGTACATGTCATTATTTGCTTGTAGGTACAAACATATCTCGAAGTGTAAGTCTATCAAAGTTTGTCGGCAGCCCGACAGTGGTTCATTGGGGAGACCATATCTCATTCATCCGGAGAGCGATTGAGGTCAATGAGCACTTGATGGAAAGCTTATTTGATAAGATTTCAAATAGATCTGGCCTCACCTTAATATCATATCGACAAGGTCTTCAAATTATCACGACAATCTCTGCTACTATTTCTGCCGGGTGCTACAACGTCGACATGGGCTCGTCATGCAACCTTGGGACCCTGGCCCAAGTGAGAGCACGCCCAAAACAAGTGGAGAAGAGCACAAGGATGTTCAAGGATGTCCTCCTCCTTGGTCACCACCTTAGAAGGGCAGCCAAGTCGTCCAACCCAAGATGGAGGCCCAATCCGTGTGAAGTTCGAGTCCATCTCGGAATCCAGGAGCAGCCAGCGGTAAAACGGACGCCCAGGTCATATACAGACTCCGTTTTTGATGATCCACATATGGATGGAAAGATAATTTGATAAACTAACCAATGGATTTGGTTTGAGGTTAAAAATCCATCGGAATCAACGGGAATCGTCGAAACAATTTGACGTCCAGAATCTGTCAGGGTGCTGCGTCGCCGTCTTTTGGGCCGTTTGGGCCTTGTAACTTGTTAGGGCACCTTAGTGACGTGAGTAGGGGTCCTTGGACGCCCTTAGGCTATATAATCAGTAGCCACCGCCCACGTTAGGGTTTGGGTTTTGCTTAGATTAATCTGTCAAGAACAGTTTCGCCGTTTTGTCAGTTTGTGAGACCCCAACTCGTGAGATTAATCATTAATCCGCAATTTGGTTGCATTCTTCTTTGTTCTTGCTCATGTCTTTGATTCGCATGCAAGGATTTTAGCGTTCTTGGCGAGGTCAACCGTGCAGCGCCGGTTGATAACCAGAGGAGACGTGGTGCTGCGATTGCGGGGTTTCGGATCATGTTGTTCGGAAGCCGGATCGACTTGTATCTCGTTTCCACCAAATCGAGAGTTACCAGATTCTTTCGGAAGATCAGGCACCCTTGTTCACATCACTATGGAAAAGAATCACAATTACGCAAAAAATATCAACAATTTCTTGCATGGTACGAAACATGGCAGCCAGAATGGAACGATACTGATCCACTATCTGAATTTGAAGACTAATAACAAATTCAGTGAAATATATGACAACATACCCAGAATAACCAGCAATATTGATATGGATATCAATCTCTGCGCGTGGAGGACCGAACCCCTCTACACATCGGAGCTGATAATGGTACTATCAGTTGTGAGGGCTATTAGTTGTGAGGGCGGAAGGACACACACACCTCACGAGGAATATACTAAATAATACTAGCATCATTAGCACTAAGATCATCATTAGGGATCCTCCTGATGATGATGCATGCCGCGAGACTTGCTCCTTGCGTAGTCCCTAGGCAGCAGTATAATGGTGCAAGCAGGCCGCGGGACTTGCTCCCTGCTGAGACCCGAGGTGTTTACCTAAAATTCAGCAGTGGTGGTCATCCATGACCGTGCTGAAAGCCTGCGCGAGGCGGTGCACGCAACTGTCAGATATAAGATGATGCAGCAGTTTGCCTAGAGATGGCTGGCGAGCATGCGAACGGCGGTGCGCTAGCGCTGCTGGAGCTCGATGGTTGTCCCTGACGTGTCCAAGAATAAAGTCGATGGCGCTCCTTTAAAGCCTTCGCCGAGGACACAAAATCGACAAGCAGAACATCGGGAAGTGGAGGACCAGAAGGAGTTCACCAGCAACACAAACACACCCAAGTATTCTCACCCACCTTGTAACATACCAGTAGAGCGAGTAGGAGCGGGTGCCTCGTCTGTCCTGAGGTAAGCGCGCTCTCGTGCTCCGTCCGTCCGGGGCTTCCCCAAAGGGAAAGACTTATGTAACCGGGTCTGTTTTAATGGAGTAGTCTGTCTTGGAAAATCCCTGTTGTTCTTTGGTCTGATCTCACGAGATGAGCCTCTATGCTAGGGACCCTATAGGAGAAACCTCTGTGTGTATTTTGTTCTCGTTTAGCCAGAGTTTGACGTCTGTGAGAACCCTTGTTGCGCGTAGAGAAGAGTTCCCTTCGGGTGGAACTATCTGGACATATGGTAGTAGCTCGTCGAAGTGTGCCATGACTAGGGAATATTGGGGAAAGACGGTCCGTTCCTTTGAAATATTGGCTCGAGAGAAATATGACGAGTACCGAGTAGGACATAGACACTAGAAGCACGCACGAGCCTGTCGTCTTGTAGGCTTCGCAAGCCTCCGAGATCCTGTAAACACACACATGTCCGCATATCAGAACAATATATACAATAATATCCTTGAATAACCATATCTGTGTAATAAATATTGTTAACATATATAGTTAAATATATACCGTCGAGTTATCCCCGATACCAGGATAACACGACGGTATATATATTTATATATATATATGTTAGTGCAGATACATGGGTGTATGCCGAGTCTCTAAGTGATGATTGATTGTCATCTGGGATAATGTGCATGTTCTTTGGCTTGTGTTGTGTAGGTGTTGAGCACTGATACAGTGATCGAAGGCAAGGTGAAGGTCAAATAGAGACGTGCCGTGTCGATGGACCGAGAGCGGCGAAGGGGGGACGTGAGGCTTGGACTGAGGGACCGGTGGCCTGAGGATCAGCTGTGGTGGCTGACATCCTGGGACAGCGACGAGCGAAGACTTGCGGGTGGACGGGGTGCACGGGTGGTGCATCTCCTCTACGGCTCGGTTCGGTGGTTGAGCCACAGAAAAACCACCGAGTGGATGGTTTCCAGGTTTGGGCCTCAAAACCTGGGTGCTGATAGGTTTCTGAGTTTGGGCCACAAAACTCGGGCTGAGGACAATTTCTAGGTTTGGGCCTCAAAACCTGGGTGCTACGGGTTTGCTGAGTTTGGGCCACAAAACTCAGGTGCTGGTCGGCTGGTTTCCCGGTTTGGGCCTCAAAACCGGGAGTTGGCTGTGAAGGCTGGTTTCCCGGTTTGGGCCACAAAACCGGGGGTGCGACGTCCAGAAAAGGACAAGCAGAGCGGTGGCGGCACGTGGCGACAATCGGTGAGGTTGCGTCGAGGCAACGCTACCAGTTGTGCGGGCGTGGCCGTCGGATCACCACCTACCACGAGTTGGTCCAGAATAACCCTAGGGTTTAGCTGGTTCGCTCTGTAATTAGTTAGGGGTTGAGTGGGAATTAGAATTAGGATAAGTAGGAGGAGACACCCACCTCCCCATCCATCTCAGTCATTTGCTATTTTGCCTCCTAGGTTTTCCTGCTCTCCCTCTCCCCTGCTGTAGCGAACTGAGATCCACAGAGTAGAGAACCATACCTCTGTGTCCGTGAGATTTTGAGGAAGTGAGACCGTAATCTCACTATTGTAGTGTGTGGTAGCCACACGGTTGCAAATTCGTGGTTGTGATTCGCGTTTTGTTCTTGTTCTTCGCGGGTTGCTTTTCTCCACGTTTTTCCCGTCGTTCGATATTTTTGTTCGATGCGTCTTTTGCAAATCCGTTTGAACCAATATGTTCTAGATCGTGAGGCACTTCTTTCCACCGAAGGAATTCACCTCTAACCTCACGACCTAGTAGATCGATCGATTTTTGTTTCGGGTCAAGTTTTTCTCCCTTCCCCCGAATTTCTTCGATTCATCGATTTGGAGATAGGTTCGAGCCATGATCTCTTAGAGATAGCTCACTATCCTCCTTGTGACTCCTCTCACCAAGTTTGATCCCTAGGGGATTTGTTTTGGGTGAGATCGAGCCGAATCGGTGGAGGAACGGGGCTGACACAGGGTGACCGGACGCAGGCATCGCGGCGACCGGACGCTGTCACAGTGAGTCCGGTCGTTGAATGTCACGCGCAGATTTTCCGAAGTTGACCGGACGCTTCCTCTGCTGTGTTACCGGACTCAACACTTGCACTGTTCACTATTTTGTCACTCTCTGACCGGACGCTCTGCTTGTGACCGGACGCATCATTCATCGTGAGTCCGGTCGTTTACAGAGAGCTCCCAAAACTGTGTCCATGTGACCGGACGCGTCCGGTGGGTATTGACCGGACGCAGGGTGAGTCCGGTCAGTCCAGTTTTGCGTTGTTTCGTTCGCAGCTTGCTCGACCGTTGTCGGTTTTGATTTCCGGCTTTTACGTTGGGTTTCTAGAGTCGTGAAGTGTCCCGCTATGCTTCTTGGAAGCATCCACCCTATCTCTAGGGTCATGAACACTTATGCGCTCTAGGGTTTGCTCTTGGGTTTGATTTTGGGACAAAAGGCCAAAGTTTCGAAAGAGATTTTTTAAGCTCCCATTCACCCCCCCTCTGGTCGCTTTCTGGTAGCACTTTCGGTCCTTCAATTGGTATCAGAGCGGGTTAAGGATCTTCCACCTTAGCTGGTTCCAGATCCACAGAAGGCGACATGGATCGCGGCGTGGGCAAACCACCATTTTTCGATGGGACGAACTATGCGTATTGGAAGATACGCATGTCGACCTATCTGCAGAGTATTGGTGCTTCCATCTGGGATATTTGCAACTCTGCTGATTATGTGGTCTTGGCTGCTCGTGTCACTCAGCGTCAGATCGATGAGCATGATGCCAATAGCCGAGCCTGTAATGCTCTTTTCTCTTGTTTGAGCATGTCTGAGTTTGATCGCGTTTCTCACCTCGCTACGGCTCGGGAGATTTGGGCTACCCTCATGCGTTTCCATGAGGGAACCTCTCAAGTCAAAACCCGTCTCTATGAGTCGTTCAAGCGAGAGTATGAGAACTTTCGACATATGCCTGGCGAGAGCATAGAAAGTTTATTCGCTCGCTTTCACGTGATTGTCAACAGGATGAGGGCTAACAAGGAGCTGTTGCCTTTCGACGATCATGAGAGAGCTTTGAAGCTTTTGCATACTCTTGATCGATCGGTGTGGGATTCCAAGGTTCAGGCGATCATCGAATAGCCTAACTATGAGACCCTCACATGCGACGAGCTCTTTAGTAAGCTCAAGTCCAGTGAGATTGATGCCATGGCGAGGGCTTCTTATGAAAATCCTTCTGGCCCATCGATGGCTTTGGTTTCTGGTTCTTCTGCTAACCCCTCTGGAGGCTTTGCACTCTCTTCACTTCTTTCTATTATAGAGGAGCAGCTGGAGTTCATGGGGGATGACGAGCTGGCATTGCTCGCCAACCGGTTCTCGCGGTTTCACAACAACCGCATGAACCGTCGCCGCGGAGGAGGACGCTCGGGATGTTTCGAGTGCGGGGATCCCAACCACTTCATCGCAAATTGCCCGAAGAAGAACAAGTAGACCTTCGGCAAGGCGGATCATGGGCACAAGTACGACTCCGGCAAGCGCAAGGAGAAGTACGTCCCTGCGAAGCACAAGCGGAAGGGCGGCTTTGACAAGGAGTACATCAAGACGAAGTACTTGGAGAAGGCCCAGGCTGTGCAGCGTGCGTTCTTTGCCACACTCAGCGACGTCGACGACTCGGATGACGACTCCGCTGCCTCAAGCGACGACGAGTCCGAGAAGAAGAAGAGGATCGAGGATAAGCTGAACGGCCTCTGCTTCTTCGGCAACGACGACGGCTTCTGCACCATGGCCCTCGGCAAGGAGGTCGACGGCGAGCTAGAGGACACCCCTTGGGACGACGACGACGACGACACCTCTCAGGTATCTCAGACCCCCGACGAGCTTTTTGCTGAGGTCGAGAAGCTTACTGCCACGCTCCTTAGTCAGGATAAGTTGCTTAGGCGTGCTGCTAGAGAGACTAAGGAGTTTAGGCAGAAGTGGGAGGATACGGTGAAGGAACTTGAATCTGTCAAGTCCACCGTAGTTGTTACCGAGGAGGAGTGTGAGATGTGCTCCACACACATGACTGACCTTCTCACCTTGAGAAGCAAGTATGCTGTGTTGGTAGGAGAGGTGGATGAGCTGAAGGCGAGATCCTTGCTGTTGGGTGCGTGCAAGTCCTGTGCGGGCTTGCAATCTGAGTTGGCAGAGAAGAATGCCAAGATTGTATCTCTTGAAGAGGCCAACTCAGGTAGCACATGTGTGTCTAGGTGTGTTCTTTGTGAGGGTTTGGAGATGGAGATCGCTAATGTGAAGCATGACAAGATGCAAACCGAGGAGGAAAACACATACCTTCGGACCATCTTGTCATGGGTGTCTAGCGGTGAGCCACAGCTCAGGATGATGATCTCCCAATTCAAGCGAGCTGCTGGAGGTCCAGGTGTAGGTTTTGCTCCGGGTGTTGATGTTTCATCTTTCGGCAAGATTGGAGAGTCGAGTGGTCTTAACCCATGTGAGAAGCCCAACTCCACCACTACTCCCAAGCTTACCAAGATTCCACCCAAAGAGCCTCTCAAGCCTAACACCAAGGATGGGGTCTTTGTTGAACCTCCGAGAGCTCCACCCAAGAAACAATCATGGGCTCCCAAACCAAACCACCTCAAGAACAAGCTGGACACCATGCCACCCATCCAAGAGGAGCTTATGCCATAGAAGGGCAAAGTGATCCACACCCACTACTGTGAGTACCAACAACCCCCTTTGAGAGCGGTGAGGTACCACTGTGAGCACTGTGGGAGAGATGGTCACTTGAGTGAGTTCTGCTTTCGGCGCAAGAGAGAGGCGCGTCGTGCAAAGGAGATGAACAACACGGACATGTACCATCCTTTCCATGATGTACATGTGCCGAATGTTCAGAGGCGTGTTGTTAGGCCTAGAGGTCCAGAACCTCAAGTTCCTAGGCCTAGGCAGCGGAGAGGACGTGCCCGGCGGGAGCCTGCAGTTGTAGGCTATGGACCCCATGGCAGTGGCTTTGTTGTTGAGCGTTTTCCCCACCGCGTTTTGAGTATCACGATGGATGCTCCTCTCTTAGCGGACCACGTTTTCCTCAGCGTGGTGATCGCTTTCCCCATAGGCGTGCTAGGGATGGTTTTTCTACTAACCGTTCTTTTGAGCAGCCGGCCCAACACTGGTATTCTCCCTATTTCACTAACCCCAGTGTTGGACCGTATGCTCACCCTATGTCTTTTTATTGATGTAGGTAAAACGATTGGAGAACGTTTGGTTGGTGGATTCCGGTTGCTCGAGGCACATGACCGGAAATGCCAAGTGGTTCTCCAGTCTTAGTCCGGTCGTCGGAAAGGAGTTTAACACCTTCGGCGACAATAGCAAAGGTAGAGTGTTGTCTCGTGGGTCGGTGCGAGTTAATGAGCACTTTGTGTTGCGCGATGTTGCTCTTGTCTCTAACTTGCATTTTAACCTTCTTTCTGTTTCGCAACTCTTTGATGACGACTATGAGATTCGTTTTAAGCCGAATCTCAGTCGTATTTTGGATCCTCAAGGCAATCTCGTTTGTGGGATTTCGCCCTTTGGGAATGTCTTTTGTGCGGATTTCTCGGAGTCGTTTGGAGTTTCTCGTTGTCTTTTGGCTGGACCTTCCTCCTCTGATCTTTGGAAGTGGCATAGGAGACTAGGACATTTGAGCTTCAACTTACTTGCAAGACTTAGTTCACTTGGCCTAATCCGAGGATTGCCCAAGTTGTGCATGGAGAAGGATCTTGTTTGCCATTCTTGTAGACATGGGAAGATGGTTGCCGCTCCCCACCATCCAGTGACTCAAGTCATGACTAAGCGCCCTGGAGAGCTTTTGCACATGGACCTTGTTGGTCCGGCTCGGATGAGCTCGGTTGGGGGGAAGTGGTATGTGCTTGTTGTTGTTGACGACTTTTTGAGATATTCGTGGGTTTTCTTTTTAGCTGAGAAAACTGAGACTTTCTCTTTTACTCACAATCTGATTTTGCGTCTTCAGAATGAGTTCCCTTTGAACTCAATGCGAGCTATTAGGAGTGATAACGGTTCCGAGTTCAAAAACTCGGATTTTGAGAAGTTTTGTAACTCTTTGGGTTTAGAGCATCAGTTTTCTTCTCCCTACACACTGCCTCAGAATGGTGTTGTAGAAAGGAAGAATCAGACCCTTGTAGAGATGGACAGGACGATGCTCGATGAGCATAGGACTCCTAGGCGATATTGGGCCGAAGCCATGAGCACTGCTTGCTACATTTCCAATCGCATTTTTCTCCGAGCTCTTTTGAAAAAGACTTCTTATGAGTTGCGTTTCGGAAAACTGCCCAAGGTGAGTTATTTTAGAGTTTTCGGTTGCCATTGTTTTATACTAAAAAAGGGCAACTTGGACAAGTTTGAGTCCCATTCTTTTGACGGTGTATTTTTGGGTTATGGCACTCACACTCGAGCTTATCGTGTACTTAATCTTGATACTAACTGAGTCTTGGAGACATCAGATGTCACCTTTGATGAGACCATGGTTTGTCCTTCTTCTCGTTTTGAGCGTGCAGGTGATCATGAGGTTGGCGAGCCTCTTTTCGATGATGAAGAAGAAGGTGCTGAAGGGATGGATGACCCAGCACCTCCTCCACCTGTTGTGCCGCAAAGTGCGGCTTCTACTACGACTCACGGCCCCGATCCGCCACCTCGAGCCGTACCTTTTGTACCCGAGGAGGCACCGGCTGCTATTGAGGGGGAGGCCACTTCGGCAAGGGAGGCGCCACGACACATTCAGCGCCAACGCCCCACCTCAGCAGATGATCGGCAGCATCGGCGAACGCGTCACTCGGTCAAGGTCACAACAAATATCTCACTTTGCTCATTCTGCATTTGTTGCTGATTTTGAACCCCGAGATGTTGGACACGCTTTGACGGATCCAGATTGGGTCAATGCCATGCATAAGGAGTTAGAAAATTTTGAAAGAAATCGGGTTTGGGTTCTAGTTTCTCCTCCCTCTGAGTGTCACCCAATTGGGACAAAATGGGTTTTCAAAAACAAACAAGGAGAAGATGGCCATGTAGTGAGAAACAAGGCTAGGCTTGTAGCCCAGGGGTATAGTCAGAAGGGGGATAGACTATGAGGAGACGTTTGCTCCCGTAGCACGTTTGGAGGCAATTAGGATACTCTTGGCTTTTGCTGCGTCCAAAGGGTTTAAACTTTTTCAAATGGATGTCAAGAGTGCCTTTTGAAACGGCTACATAGAAGAGGAAGTATATGTGAGACAACCCCCCGGTTTCAAAAATCCCAAGTTTCCAAACCATGTTTTTAAACTTCACAAAGCTTTGTATGGTTTGAAACAAGCCCTAGAGCCTGGTATGATAGGTTGAAAACCTTTTTGCTTGCTAAGGGTTTTAAAATGGGATGTGTGGATAAAATGCTCTTTCTCCTCAAGCAAGGCAGTGACACACTCTTGGTCCAGATTTACGTGGATGATATCATTTTCGGTGGTTCTTCTCACGCTTTGGTTGCCAAGTTTGCAGATACCATGAGCAGGGAATTTGAGATGAGCATGATGGGTCAGTTGACATTTTTCCTCGGATTGCAAATCAAGCAGTCTCGAGAGGGAACGTTTGTGCACCAGGGTAAGTATACCAAGGATATCCTGAAGAAATTCGATATGGGTGAGGCCAAGCCTCTTCCAACACCCATGTCGACCACGACGGCCCTGGATGGACAAGGAAGAGAAGCAGTGGACAGGAGTACGGAGTAATCGGCGCTGCTGTAGACGACGACGGCGATCGTCTCTGTTCTGCGGTGGCGCCGCACGCCGGACATCCAGTTCGCGGTGTGTCTCTGCGCGCGATTTCAGTCTTCGCCGCACACCTCTCACCGTCAGGCGGTCAAGCGCATTATGAGGTACTTATGCTTCACTCCTGAGTTTGGGATTTGGTATTCTGCTTCCTCCACCCTCTCCCTTTGTGGTTATTCCGATGCCGATTTTGCTGGTTGCCGGATTGAGCGCAAGTCCACTTCTGGGACTTGCCAGTTTATTGGTTCTTCTCTTGTATCATGGTCTTCTTGCAAGCAGTCTAGTGTCGCCCAGTCTACCACAGAGGCTGAATATGTTGCTGCGGCTAGCTGTTGTTCCCAGTTGTTGTGGATGATGGCCACTTTGCATGATTTTGGTCTGAGCTTTTCTTGCGTTCCTTTGCTTTGTGACAGCATGAGTGCTATTAGTGTTGCTAAGAACCCCGTGCTGCACTCTAAGACCAAACACATTGATGTGCGCTTTCATTTTCTGCGAGACCACTATGAGAAGGGTGATATCGACCTTCGCCATGTCGATACTCATCATCAGTTGGCTGATATTTTCACCAAGCCTTTGGACCAATCAACTTTTGCTAGGTTGAGAGGTGAGCTTGGTGTGTGTTTCCCCTTTTAGATGGCGGAAACATTTTGACTCTTGTACTTTAAACTGACTTTGTGTTTTTCAGTTGAGTTCTTCATGCATCTTTGCATTTCATCTTGCATATTTACATTCAGAGCTTCATGTATATAATCTAAAGAATGTAACTATTTTCTATATAGTCTTTGCTCCGATGCTTTATGATGATGCTGTAGCTTATGCTCTTTCTGATCACTGTTACATGTTGTGAGCGGAGCTATTTTGAATGGTGAATCTGATTAATGAACATAAAACTTGAAAATGTTCACCATTGAGATTTGCAACTACCATGTGTAGAATGTGTTGAAAGCACTTGTGCTCTTCATATATGCTAGGTTGCTATGTCTCTAGTGTTGAGTCATTCACTTGCTTGGTATGTTCATATTCTGTTTAAAATCTGAACCAAGTTAAGTGAATTGGAAAGATCGAGATGAGATTGCTTGTTAACACATCACAGTTTCGAGACTGTTTCTCATTGCACTTGAGTTAAACTTGAGCTGTGTAGTGTATGACCGAAACTGTTGTTTTAAGCTTCTGATTGCTTCTGCATAGGCTTCGCACAGGTGAAAAGTTAGGCAATGACAAGCTTTTAACCTCTCGCAATCGCATGCTGAAATTTAAACTTGTGTAATTTAACCGCTGCAACTCCGATAAAATTTAAATACACAAGTGTATGTTTCATTCTATAGCATGATGATTGAACTGTGCTAGGGGTAGTTCACCTTGTATACATGTTTAGCACTTGTTTGACTTCCTGTCTATACATGTTTTGTGCTATTTTGATGGTGAATACCTTTTTCGGCTGAAAACTGCTCATTTTTGCTCTCATATAATTCCTATTTCCGTATCTGGTGATCAGTTTAGCCCTTTGCTAGCATTCCGTGCATTTTATGAGTCATCGGATCAGAACTGTGTAGAGCATTTTTGCATTCTCTTGATTATATTCTTGAAGCTGCTAACCTGTATTTTAACTCATATGCATCTTTGGAGGGAGATTTTCTGCAAGGGGGAGAAACTTGAGTGCTTGTGCACTTTGCTTGCTGGTGCATTTTCAACTAAGGGGGAGAAAATATTGACAAATCATGTGTTCCCTAGGTTGTGTGCACTATTTGAGGGGGAGTTTGCTAGTTTGTGTTGAGCCTTGCCTCTTTCTTTGAGGGACTAGCAAACATTTTCAACTTTTCAATTGGTTTTTTCAGCTTTTCAATTGGTATCGAACTCTTTTGGTTTTGAGTTGGTAACAGTTGGTATTCGAGCTTCCTCGCTAGCGGGTTGAGCCCGTTCTGCCTCTTCTTGAGGGCTAGCTCTGCTTTGCCTTGATTTTTCAGTTGATTCTTCAATTGGTATCAAGTTTTTCTTGCTAGCGGTGTTTGGCCTGTTCTACCTCTTCTTGAGGGCTAGCTTTGCTTTGCTTGGTCGCGTTGAGCCGTTGCCCATGTCTTTGGGGACAAGTTGTCTTGCTCTTTCCACTTGACCTTCTTCGGCTTTTCTATGCTTTTGGGTCATTTGGTCGAGTTCTCTCTCCTTTTTCTTCTTTCTTTTCTTCCATTCCATTATGATTTGTGTTGGTAGTTGACAATGCACTCATCAAGGAGGAGATTGCGGATACATGGGTGTATGCCGAGTCTCTGAGTGATGAGTGATTGTCAACTGGGATAATGCGCATGTTTCTTTGGCTTGTGTTGTGCAGGTGTTGAGCACAGATACAGTGATCGAAGGCAGGTGAAGGTCAGTAGAGACGTGCCGTGCCGATGGACCGAGAGTGGCGAAGGGCGGACGTGAGGCTTGGACTGAGGGACCGGTGGCCTGAGGATCAGCTGTGGTGGCTGACAGCCTGGGACAGCGATGAGCGAAGACTTGCAGGTGGATGGGGTGCACGGGTGGTGCATCTAATCTACGACTCGGTTTGGTGGTTGAGCCACAGAAAACCCACCGAGTGGACGGTTTCCAGGTTTGGGCCTCAAAACCTGGGCGCTGATAGGTTCCCGAGTTTGGGCCACAAAACTCGGGCTGAGGACGATTTCCAGGTTTGGGCCTCAAAACCTGGGTGCTACGGGTTTGCTGAGTTTTGGCCACAAAACTCAGGTGCTGGTCGGCTGGTTTCCCGGTTTGGGCCTCAAAACCGGGGGTTGGCTGTGAAGGCTGGTTTCCCTGTTTGGGCCACAAAACTAGGGGTGCGACGTCCGGGAAAGGACAAGCAGAGCGGTGGCGGCACGTGGGGCAATCGGTGAGGTTGCATCGAGGCAACGCTACCCAGTTGTGCGGGCGTGGCCGTCGGATCACCACCTACCACGAGTTGGTCCAGAATAACCCTAGGGTTTAGCTGGTTTGCTCTGTAATTAGTTAGGGGTAGAGTGGGAATTAGAATTAGGATAAGTAGGGGGAGACACCCACCTCCCCATCCATCTCAGTCATTGCTATTTTGCCTCCTAGGTTTTCCCTGCTCTCCCTCTCCCCTGCTGTAGCGAACTGAGATCCATAGAGTAGAGAACCATACCTCTGTGTCCGTGAGATTTTGAGGAAGTGAGACCGTAATCTCACTATTGTAGCGTGTGGTAGCCACACGGTTGCAAATTCATGGTTGTGATTCGCGTTTTGTTCTTGTTCTTCGTGGGTTGCTTTTCTCCACGTTTTTCCCGTCGTTCGATCTTTTTGTTCGGTGCGTCTTTTGCAAATCCGTTTGAACCAAGATGTTCTAGATCTTGAGGCACTTCTTTCCACCGAAGGAATTCACCTCTAACCTCACGACCTAGTAGATTGATCGATTTTCATTTCGGGTCAAGTTTTTCTCCCTTCCCCCGAATTTCTTCGATTCATCGATTTGGAGATAGGTTCGAGCCATGATCTCTTAGAGATAGCTCACTATCCTCCTTGTGACTCCTCTCACCAAGTTTGATCCTGAAGGACCGAGAAGCTACCCGAAAGCGACCAGAGGGGGGGTGAATGGGAGCTTCAAAATTTCCTTTCGGAAACTAGATGCCACTGTCCCAAAATCAACCCCAAAAGCGAAACCTAGAGCTTGCTAATGTCCACGACCCTAGATGTAGGGTGGATGCTTCCTAGAAGCACAGCGGGACACTAGACAACCCTAGAAAGCCAACCCAAAGACGGAACTCAATCCGATCAAGGACGAACGAGCCACGAACGAAACGGCGCAAAACTGCAGCGACCGGACTCTGGCCTGCGTCCGGTCAGCAGGGACCGGACGCGTCCGGTCGTCAGAAAACAGCTCGGGAGCTCTCTGTTCGCGACCGGACGCACTGAGCCCAAGCGTCCGGTCGTTCACTGAGCGTCCGGTCAGATGAGACAAAACACCGGGAACAGTGCGAGCAGCGCGTCCGATCAGTTCCAAAAACCAGCGTCCGGTCAAGCAAACCAAAACACCGGAAACGATCGGACTCACCAGAGCGTCCGGTCACCAGGCACCGGACGCGTCCGGTCACAGAAAAAACGTTTCTGGAACCTCTCTGTTTCTGACCGGACTCACTGAAGGGAGCGTCCTCGTTTGTACAAGCGTCGGTCAGAGTGCGTCCGGTCAGTATAAAACCGAACACAGCGAGAACATTCAACGACCGACTCACACGCTGCGTTTGAGCGTCCGGTCACCCCGTGACCTAGCGTCCGGTCTCCGTCACCCGCCCCACTGTTCTCTTTCGACCGATCCGACTCAAACTCACAAAACAAATCCTCTGGGGATCAAACTGGTGAGTGAATGTCACAAGGAGGTTAGTGAGCTATCTCTAAGAGATCATGGCTCGAACCACTCACAAATCGGTGAATCGAAGAATTTCGGGGGAAGGGAAGAAAAGTGACCCGAAATGAAAAATCGATCGATCTCCTAGACCGTGAGGTTAGAGGATGTTTCCTTCGGTAGAAAGAAGTGCCTCACGATCTAGACCAACTTGGTTCAAACGAAATTGCTAAAAGATGAACCGAGCAAAGAGATCAAGCGACGGGAAAATCGTGGAGCAAAAGGATTCCGCGAAGAACACAACAAAACGGAATCACAGCCACGAACTCGAAACGGACGCAAATCAGCCATCGATCAGTGCTCCAAGGTGAGGATACGGCCTCACTTCCTCGAATCAACAGTACACAGAGTGGAGTCTCTCTGCGGATCTCAACTAGCTAAAGCAGGGGATGGGAGAGTGGAAGCCCTAGCAAATGAAAGCTCTAACTGCGATTGGAATTGAGATGGGGAGGAGGGTGGTCTCCCCTGGACTACTTACTAAACCTAGCCTAAGTCTATTTCCTACTCTACCCCTCTCTACTCTAATACAGAGCGGACCAGCCTACCCTAAGGCTATTCTAGTTCCACCCGCTGGTGGTAGGTAGATCCGACGGCCACGCCCGCACGGTCTTCCGCGTCGCCTCCACGCAACCTTCAGATCGCCGCCACGTGCCGCCACCACTCTGCACCCCCGTTTTGCGGCCCAAACCGGGAAACCAGCCTTTTCCATCAGCCCCCCGGTTTTGAGGCCCAACCGGGAAACCAGCCTCCAGCCCGAGTTTTGTGGCCCAAACTCGGAAACCCTCAGCGCCCGAGTTTTGAGGCCCAAACTCGGAAACCGGCCCACTCCCCAGGTTTTGAGGCTCAACCTGGAAACCGTCACGCCCAGGTTTTGTGGCTCAACCTGGAAACCCAGCACCCAGGTTTTGAGGCCTAAACCTGGAAACCGTCCACCGTTGGTTTTTCCCGGGCTCTACCAAAAACCGGCGTCGTAGAGGGGATGCACCGCCTGTGCACCCCTTCCACCGACATGATCGCACTTCTCCGCTTGTCGCTGTCGCAGGCTGCCAGCCACCACCTGATCCTCCGCCTCCAGTCCATCAGTCCAAGTCCACGTCCGCCCTTCACCGTCCGATACGTCGGCATGGCACGTCCGCCGCACGGCACACCCATCTTCATCGCGCCCGGTCCGTCGGCACGGCACGTCGCAACTTGACCTTCACCCGCCATTGATCACTGTCTCCGTGCTCGACACCTGCACAACACAGCCAAAGAACTGCGCATCATCTCCGTTGACAATCACTCATCACTCAGAGACTCGGCATACACCCATGTATCCGCAATCTCCCCCTTGATGAGTGCATTGTCAACTCCACAACAAATCATGAACGAGAAGAAGGAGGTAGGAAGAGTGGGAAGAGAAAACCCAACCAAATGACCCAAAAGCCTAACAAAAGCCAAAGAAGGTCAAGTGGAAGAAGCGAAAACTTGGTCCCCAAAGACATGGGCAACGGCTCGACGCAACCAAGCAAAGTAAAGCTAGCCCTCAAGAAGAGGTAGAACAGGCTCAACACCGCTAGCAGATACCAATTGAAGATCGGAGGACAACAGAAGCAAATGCTAGTCCCTCAAGATAGAGGCACAGAGGCTCAACACAACTAGCAAGAAAATCACTCCGAACCAATTGGAAATCAACCCAAACCAAATGGGAAGCACACCAGACGATACCAATTGAAAGCCAAATGAAAAAGCTTATGAAAGCTCATGAAAAGCTAGGAACGTTTGCTAGTCCCTCAAGACAGAGGCAACGGCTCAACACAACTAGCAAACTCCCCCTCGCAAATGCAAGCAACTAGACAAACATATGATTTGCATAAATTTCTCCCCCTAGTTGAAAATGCACTTATCAAGGCCAAAAGGTATCGGAGAAGCAACTCCCTTCGCATAAACTCCCCCTGACATAAGATCTCCTTCCAGATGCATATGAGTCAAAATGCAAGTTAGGAGCTTCAAGTATATGTCAAAAAAGTGCAAAGATGCTCTAATCAGTATAGCTCCAACATCTCAATTAAGCACTCAAATAGCAAAGGCTCAAACTGATCACTTATACGGAATATGAAGCATATGAGCATGTGAGCAGTTTTAAGCCAAAGAATAGTCACCATCAATAGCACTAGACATGTATAGAAGGAATCCAAACAAGTGCTAAGCATATATACAACGTGAACTACCCCTAGCAAAGTTCAATCATCATGCATAGGAATGAAGCATATACTTGTGATTTCAAATTCATATCGGAGTTGCAGCGGTAAAAGAATTCACAATTTCATTTTTAGCATGTGATTGCGAGAGGTGGAAAGCTTGTCATCCTAACTTTTCAACCGTGCGAAGCCTATGCCGAAGCAATCAGAAGCTTAAAGCAACGGTTTCGGTCATACACTACATGGCCTTAAGTTTAACTCAAAGTGCAATGAGAAACAGTCTCAATACCATGAGGTGTTGACAAGCAATCCCATCTCGATCTTTTTATTCACAATACTTGGTTCAGATTTTAAGCAAGTTATGAACAACCAAGCAAGTGAATGACTCAGAACTAGAGACATAGCAGCCTAGCATATATGAAAAGCAGGAATGGACTCAACACACCCTACACATGCTAGTTGCATATCTCAATGGTGAACATTTTCAGATTTATATACATTAGGCATAATTCACCATTCCAAAAATAGCTCGCTCATAACATGTAACAGTGATCAGAAAGAGCATAAGCTACAAGCATCATCATAAGTATCGGAGCAATACTAACAAGAGCATAATTACATTCTAGTGAATATAGACATGAAGCTCAGAATGTAAATGCGTATGCCCGACACAAAACTGAAAGAAGAAGATACCAAATGGAAAGACTCAAGAAACTCAAAAGAAAAGAGCCTCAAAATAAAGATTCAGTCTGTACATCTCAAAATGCTTCCCCCATCTAAAAGGGGAAACACACACCAAGCTCACCCCTCAACCTATTAAAGGTTGATTCGTCTAAAGCTTGGTGAAAATATCAGCCAATTGGTGATGAGTATCGACATGGCGAAGGTCGATATCACCCTTCTCTCTGGTGGTCTCGCAAGAAATGAAAGCGCACATCAATGTGTTTGGTTTTCGAGTGAAGCACGGGGTTCTTAGCAACGCTAATGGGCACTCGTGCTGTCACAAATGTTGGGCATTCTTAACGTCATTACCAAAAGTAGACTTAATTCTCTAATTCTGATAACGGCGCCAAAAATGCCAAACCTATCCCTCATGCCACTTAAGCCAAGTTGTCATCCCCAGCATGACATGAGAGACGCGGTATTGAAATATGCAATTGCTCATCAAGATAAATAAATAAAGGGAATCTGCAAGCGCACAGATTAATACCGATGCAGCATTTTAACCGGGAAGTATTCCAGGTATCGTTATTTATATTTTTACCACTGGGAAGGGATTCTAAGCATCGTAGTTGATCGTGGAATGAGAATATAGAACTGAGTATCTATCATTGCATGTATAATATAGAGCATCTATCTATCTCATCATACAGGGATAAATGTCACATAGAATATAGATAAATATGAATAGTGACAAGGATAATTAATCTGATCAGCATAACTAGCCACATATAATAATGATAAGCACCTCAACAGATATTCTAGCAAGTCATTAGCATGGAATTAGGATGAACTACAAAGATATTCCCTAAGTAATTATTAACTATAAAGTCTAGCATTATCATAGTTAGTGCAATTATACTTGGCAATCATAGCGAGAAAAGACTACACCCATGCATAGTGAATATTAGCAAGGAAGATGAAGAACATAGCAATCACTCCCCTGTAATAATGTTGCTCTGCCTGCCCTATACACGAGAGGGGGACTATATAAGAATCAACGAAGCTGTCACTATCGCGAACTACCCACCGATCCGGCATATAGGGTGCAATCGCAGATAAAGACGGTATAGACACCACGTCTACACAATATTTATCATTCACCCACTGCGCACATGGATAAACGCTATACGATCCTAGGCATGTATATAATTCCAATCTAACTATGCCAAGCATATAACTACGATAAACTAAGAACAATATAATTGCTAATATAATCAAGTAGAGCAAAGTCATATTCAATATATTGAAATAGAACAAAGTAGTATTCATAATATTGAAGAACAATGATGAACAATTGAAGAACAGGAGAGAAATTACCAGGAATCCTCTTGACAGATCCGGGAACCAATCGAAGATTGACTCCTTCTAGTTCTAATCCTATGTAGCTATGCTAAAACTAGAGATCTAGTTGATGTGGTGGCTCTAGGGCTTGATCAGAGACTCTCTCCTCCTGATGACTGAATTAGGAACTGAATAATGAGACAGAGGTGCCTGCTCCAGGGTCCAGGGCCTTGCTTATATAGTCTTTTCGGGTGAATCTGGGCCGTTGGATCAAACCGACATTGAACGGACGGTTTTCCTTAATCCTTTAGGTCGGTGGAGCATAATCCTCGAGGCGGAGCCTGATTGGCTGAGGGGGCAGGGCGGGCGCCCAAGGGACTAGGGCGGGCGCCCTGGTCCCGGGCCCGTTCGGCCTCCCGCTCGTTCCCGTGGCTTCTGGACTCTTCCACATTAAGGAAAATTGGGGGTTACGTTAATTATCCGTCATTAACCCGACATGTGGGCCTTTCCTTCATATTTCCTGATAACCCCCTGCAGAAATAGATAAACAGCAAAACTCGTGGAATTCTGTCAGATAAAACCCTAAGTCTGGGTGTTGGTTTCATTTAGATCCTTTTCTCTATTTATTTGATAGATATAATTGATACTTAAGGACCGTCAACAAACTCCCCCAAGCTTACCTCTTGCTCGTCCCTGAGCAAGGATAGTCTCAGTGATGGATCAGAAGTTGCTGAATGCTTTTGAATTTTGACGGTACACATGCTTTCAAATAGAGTCTTATCTCTGAATTAGAGTAAACTGTCAAGACTTAAAACTTACTCATTGTGCCTTTCACTATGGGGCTTGCAACTGTCACCTTTGTCTTGAGCGGTTAAAAGATAGAACAGTCTAGTCAAGCGCCATGTCTCTTATTCTTGATCAGCTATAGCTCTGGAGTTTTTGCAGATTTTCAAATAAAACTCAGAGATTCCTTGTATGACTCTCTCAGGTCTCTCATTTGTGGTATTTCTGGATCCTCACCAAGGCAGTAATGGTGTTTGCCTTCTCTCAAAGCAAAGTATGTAGTATTTGTGGTATAAGGCAGAGTGACATTGCCTTCTCTCTCAACCTATCCTAATAAGGTTTTTGATATCTGGAGCTCATAGGTGGGAGATAAGGTATACATACTTACAAGACATTTATTGCATAGTCAAACCATGGATCCAGAGAAACAAGTCAATAAGTCAAATCAAGATGTGCATGTGTGGTGAATGAATGGTGTATGGTGATAATGGTGATAATGGTGGAGAGTGTCTAATTCTACTTTTGCTCTTTTTGAGGGGATACGTACCTTTCTTGCTTTTGGTGCTCTTTGAGGAGGATGAGATGCTCTATATTTTTATTTATTATTTTTTTTTCTTTCCTCTCAGGTGGGTATCTTGTACCCCTAATTCTACTGTCGGACACTTGTCCATTTTTACCTCTCTTCTCACACTTTTTCACTTTTTTTTTCATCGAGGTTCCGAGCACTTGCTCCTTTTTATTTCCTCGTAATATTTTTCTTTTCGAGGTTCCGGGCACTTGCCCCTTTTTATTTCCTCGGATAGAGCACTCATCTCCTTAGAACAATTTAGCAAGTGGTAGTAACCAAAATAACTTGAGCATTTATTTCACAGGGAATAACAGGAATAGGAAAATGTTTTTGGCTATTCTCTCCCGGGTTAGGAGTAGAATAATTTTGTGTGGATCTGGAGATGGGAATGGATGTATGTGGATGCGTACTTCCGGAGTAGAAGCAGCATATATGAGTGAACGTGCAAGTGAATCTTGATTTAACCACATGACAAGCTCCTAAGGGTCTACACAGCTTGACTACACTCAATGCTCATAAGTAGTAAGCAAATGTATGGCTTAAAGTCTAGCAAGCATGTATGTATGGCCGTGGTAGGAATTTAAACTCTCATCATAAAGGAACTCATCATGTAGCATTTTAAAGATTTTCAAAGATAAAATTCTCCAGAATTCTAGCATCTCTAGGAATAGATAAACAGCAGCTCGACCTTTCCATATCATATCCGTTAACAACTTAGACTTTAGATCAAGTTCTCTTCCCACAAGTTCAGGTTTAGAGTAAGCTTTTAAATAATAACAGTTATGTCTAAACTAGAGAGAGAACTTCTAATTGAAATTAGGCAGAGCAACTATTCATCATATCCCTGCTAGAGTTTTATTATCTAGATTCATTTTAGCATAGCCACTTTATTTATTTATTAAACACACTAAGCAAAAGATATAGATATATATATATATAAGCACAAAATCTTTATTTGGTTTTTTCATCGTTTTATTTTAATATAGTATAAGTATAAATATAAAGATAGATATAGAAATACTTAGCGAGATAACGGGGGTGCTCTCCCCCAAGCTGGATCTTGACGTAGTTTCTCTTGATGTAGCTAGCAGATAGCGGAGGTGTATTTGAAAGTCGGCAGCACCCTGACAGCGATTAGAATGTCCTCCATCTGCTAGTCCTCTTGGATTCTGTGAAGCTCAAATAGACAACAAAGCTTGTGGAACTGATTAAGTGTTAGCATAAATATCTAGCCTTTATCATGTTGAGCCTCCTTGATTATTTTTATGTTTTCATTTTATAAAGCAGAAGAAAATATTTATTTATTTTTTTATGCCACCACAGTGAATGTACTTATGGGTTTTATGCCACTCGTATACTCACATGGGGCTTCTAGAGTTTTTTTAACATTTTTATTTTCTTTCTAAGATAACATGAATATGATTAACTAAACAAACTATTAAGTAAATATCTGAGAAGGGAAATGGATAACTACCAAGTTACCTCTTGGCAAGGCGTTCGGCATTTTTAAGTCCTCCGAACGGGACTCTATGTGTACTCAGTTGTCTTGGGAGTCAGTGGATGGCGTAGTCGGTGGTTCCGGCAGCGCCTCCTCCTCGTGTTCAACTGTCTTTTCTTTCCACACTTGTCTTGGTGCTTCGGTCTCTTCAAGACAGTGCTGATTGAAGTGGTATGTCCTCAGATCTTACCACTTCTCCTTCGTAGTCTGCCCATCCATCCTTGATGACCGGTTGCTTCTGGTTGCGGTTCCGCCTCCTTCTCCTTGTCCTGACCTGCTTAGATTCTTCAAATACGTAGTTGGGGTCAGTAAAGTAAAGGCGTACCTTCTCAGAGGGGAAGTGCATGTGGACTTCTCCAGTTCCAATGTAGATGATTGCTTTGACAGTACTGAGGAACGGTCTTCCAAGGATGATAGGTGGATCATACTCGTCTTCTCCCATGTCAACAACCTGAAAGTCTGTATGGACAAAATGATCGTCTATCTTGACAGGGACGTCAGTTACTGTACCTTCAACCTGTCGGAATGTCTGATCTGCCATCTGGAGACGAATGTATGTCGGCTTCAAGGGCATGGTTCCGAACAGCAGTTCATAGGTGACCTTGGCCATTATGTTGACGCCCGACCCAGTGTCGCATAGTGTCTTGTAGAAGTTGTACCCATTAATGGAGCAATAAATGCTTGGCATACCTGGGTCGTCCTTCTTGTCCAAGAATGGTGACTTGAGTTGGCGATCTTGACCTTTGTGCACGGACAGTGACCATCTTAACTGATTCGGTCCACACTTGCTTCTTGCTCTTGTTCCTCTTGTTGGTCCTCCTTGGTTCATATTGGGGTTGCTCTAGGATTTGTACGGTCTTGTTCTTGAAGGAAAACATTTCCTTCCTCCCCTTTATGTGGAAACTGATCTTGGCAGCACTAGCGTAGATGACAGCTCCCGTGGTGTTCAGGAATGGCCTCCCTAGGATGACGGGAGCCCTCTCGTCAGAACCGGTCTCTATTACTACGAAGTCTGCTGGAGCGTACGAGGAACCAACTCGGACACAGATGTTCTTCAAGATTCCTCTTGGGTAACTTAGTGTCCTATCTGCAAGCTGCAAACACATGGTTGTTTCTAATAATGGTTGTGAAAAGAGTTTTTCGTAGAGTACCCTGGGCATGATGTTGACGCTTGAGCCAAAGTCACAGAGTGCTTCTGGGAAGTCTCGCATGCCGATGGAGATCGGGATGACGGGGCGTCCTGGGTCGCCTCTCTTGACTGGCAGAAGTTCAGTACTTACCTCAATGATGGGGTTACTCCAGTAATCTCCTGCATCAAATATGTCTACAAGATTTGCAGATTCTAATGCATCCGGTTGTGATGGTATACCGGGGTTAGTAGCAGGAACAGCAGCAGCTATTTGATTCAATTGAGATTCAATCATTTTATTAAAGCTAATTTGATTCTTGATGGCAGTAGAAAAATTATCCATTCTATTATTTATATTTTCTAGAATTTTATCATTAGATGCCAATTTCTTAGACATGTTATCCATTAGCTTTCCTTGATTAGACACTAACTCTCTTAAAGGTAATAATTATTATTACTGAAAGAATTGTTACCTTGGTAATTACCTGAGTAGTTAGGCCTTTGTTGATTCCAACCTTGATTCTGCTGAGGACGGTTGTAGTAGTTATTGTTGTTGTTGTTGATGTAGTTCACGTCCTCTAGCAACTCGGGACAGTGATTGCCCGAATGTCCAACACCTCCACACTCCTCACAAGTCATGTGGGAGTCGTAGACGTGCATTACTTCCTTCTTCTCTCCAGCTCGGTCATCGAGCTTCTTCATGAGTAGGTCTAGCTTGGCAGACAGCATGTCTACCTCCTTGAGCTGATGCATACCTCCACCTCTCTTGCGGGTCTGAGTTCTCTCTTCATTCCAACCTTGGTTGGACGCCATCTTCTCCACAAGAGCTGTGGCTTGTGGTATGGTGAGTGATAGGAATGCTCCTCCAGCTGCAGCATCCATGGTCTCACGGGCACTATTGACGAGCCCATGATAGAATGTCTGCATCAGCAACCAGCTCTCCATTCCATGATGGGGACATTCTAGGATGTAGTCTTGAAAGCGCTCCCATGCTTCTGGAACGGATTCATCGTGCTGTTGCTGAAAGCTTGTAATCTTCCCACGGAGAGCATTTGTCTTGCCCATGGGAAAGAACTTGGCTAGAAAGTTCGTGGAGCAGAGTGCCCACGTAGTATTCTTCTCCTTTGTAGCGTAGAACCACTGCTTCGCTCTCCCCAACAGTGAGAATGGGAAAAGGCGAAGTAGTATGGCGTCTCTAGGAACATCAGCCATGGTGAAAGTGCTGCAGATCTCCAGGAAGTGTTGAAGATGAGCACTAGCATCCTCGTGCGGCTTCCCACAGAACTGGTTAGCTTGCACCATGTTGATGAGCCCAGGCTTGAGCTCGAAGTTGCGGTCGATCTCCACAGCAGGTCCAGTGCGGATGTTGTCCGTAGTGGGAGCTGAGAACTCGCGGATCGACTTGTTCGCCATAGCTTCGAATTCAGCTGACAAGTTCCGGACGAAACTTCGGCGGTCTTCTGATTTGGATGAAGTTTTGCGCTGAAGTGTTGACGATTTGAGCTTGGCTCTTGTTCTTCTGAATAAGGCTTCGGGGTCGTCAACAAAGTTGTCTGGAAGATGTCTTCTATTCATACATCACCCTGAAATAAAATAAAAAATGGAAAATGCAGGGGTAAAACTGTACGAGAGAATTGATAAGCTCGAATATATTAGTGATGCGAATGATGTCTCAAAGTTCTTTATTCATTCCAACTTAGAAATCAACCTTCCCCGGCAACGGCGCCAAAAATGCTTGTTGGGCATTCTTAACGTCATTACCAAAAGTAGACTTAATTCTCTAATTCTGATAACGGCGCCAAAAATGCCAAACCTATCCCTCATGCCACTTAAGCCAAGTTGTCATCCCCAGCATGACATGAGAGACGCGGTATTGAAATATGCAATTGCTCATCAAGATAAATAAATAAAGGGAATCTGCAAGCGCACAGATTAATACCGATGCAGCATTTTAACCGGGAAGTATTCCAGGTATCGTTATTTATATTTTTACCACTGGGAAGGGATTCTAAGCATCGTAGTTGATCGTGGAATGAGAATATAGAACTGAGTATCTATCATTGCATGTATAATATAGAGCATCTATCTATCTCATCATACAGGGATAAATGTCACATAGAATATAGATAAATATGAATAGTGACAAGGATAATTAATCTGATCAGCATAACTAGCCACATATAATAATGATAAGCACCTCAACAGATATTCTAGCAAGTCATTAGCATGGAATTAGGATGAACTACAAAGATATTCCCTAAGTAATTATTAACTATAAAGTCTAGCATTATCATAGTTAGTGCAATTATACTTGGCAATCATAGCGAGAAAAGACTACACCCATGCATAGTGAATATTAGCAAGGAAGATGAAGAACATAGCAATCACTCCCCTGTAATAATGTTGCTCTGCCTGCCCTATACACGAGAGGGGGACTATATAAGAATCAACGAAGCTGTCACTATCGCGAACTACCCACCGATCCGGCATATAGGGTGCAATCGCAGATAAAGACGGTATAGACACCACGTCTACACAATATTTATCATTCACCCACTGCGCACATGGATAAACGCTATACGATCCTAGGCATGTATATAATTCCAATCTAACTATGCCAAGCATATAACTACGATAAACTAAGAACAATATAATTGCTAATATAATCAAGTAGAGCAAAGTCATATTCAATATATTGAAATAGAACAAAGTAGTATTCATAATATTGAAGAACAATGATGAACAATTGAAGAACAGGAGAGAAATTACCAGGAATCCTCTTGACAGATCCGGGAACCAATCGAAGATTGACTCCTTCTAGTTCTAATCCTATGTAGCTATGCTAAAACTAGAGATCTAGTTGATGTGGTGGCTCTAGGGCTTGATCAGAGACTCTCTCCTCCTGATGACTGAATTAGGAACTGAATAATGAGACAGAGGTGCCTGCTCCAGGGTCCAGGGCCTTGCTTATATAGTCTTTTCGGGTGAATCTGGGCCGTTGGATCAAACCGACATTGAACGGACGGTTTTCCTTAATCCTTTAGGTCGGTGGAGCATAATCCTCGAGGCGGAGCCTGATTGGCTGAGGGGGCAGGGCGGGCGCCCAAGGGACTAGGGCGGGCGCCCTGGTCCCGGGCCCGTTCGGCCTCCCGCTCGTTCCCGTGGCTTCTGGACTCTTCCACATTAAGGAAAATTGGGGGTTACGTTAATTATCCGTCATTAACCCGACATGTGGGCCTTTCCTTCATATTTCCTGATAACCCCCTGCAGAAATAGATAAACAGCAAAACTCGTGGAATTCTGTCAGATAAAACCCTAAGTCTGGGTGTTGGTTTCATTTAGATCCTTTTCTCTATTTATTTGATAGATATAATTGATACTTAAGGACCGTCAACAGTGATACGAACACCTGGGGCGTTCGGCTAAGTGGCACTTTGTTGGTTGGCGTTGTGGGTGGTAGCCGCGGTACGGACAACCACTTGCTGGTGAGGGTAAGGTGGACGGTTGTGGTGGTGACTAGGATGATATATGACCCTCTGGCGCTTGTGATTGCCAGAGTGGCTGCTAGATCCTGCTTTCTTCTTCTTCTCCTCTTGGTACTGACGGTTACTCTCTTCAAAAGCAACTGCCCGGTCAACAGCCTCATGATAAGAACCGGTCAGGTTGTTGACATGCTTCTGCGAATCTTAGGGTGCAATCCCCTAAGGAAACAGTCTCTCTTCTTCTCATCCGTGTTGACATATTCCGCTGCATACTGACTCAGATGGTTGAATTGACCCACATACTGCATTACTGTGGAGTCCTTCTGCTGCAGGGCTAGGAACTGATCAAGCTTCATCTTCATCAGACCTGATGGGATGTGGTGTGCACGGAAAGCGGTGCGGAACTCTTCCCAGGTCAACTCATGACCTTCAGGCTGGGCAGCCAAGAGGTTGGCATACCAAGCACTTGCTGGGCCACGAAGCTGCTGCGAAGCAAACCAGGGCTTCTGGATTTCAGTACATCGGATGAGACCAAACTTCTGCTCCATGGTGCGGAGCCAATCGTCAGCTTCGAGGGGTTCATCGGCTCTGGTGAAAACCGGTGGACGGGTTTCAGTGAAATCCACATAGGTGGTCTCTTGGTTGTGACGACCACGGTGACCAACATTCTGCTGTCCTTGGTTCTGAGCCATCAGATTGGCAGCGGCGGCCAGGGCTGCAATGGCATCTGCTAGGGTAGCTGGGACAGGTGGAGGGTTTGGGATGTTGGCATCATCAGAACCTCCAGCTCCGGTACGGGTGTTCACAGGCATCTGTATAAGCAACTCGGAACTCAGCATATATGGACAATGGTTCTGATACGACCGATTGATAGCTTCATTGATACAAAGATAGCTGGCTTGATAAAGATGACAACAGACTGATACAGGCCGATAAAGGGAAAAGATACGAAAAGAAAGATACATGCCAGACTTGGCAACAGACAGACTAACGCCCTCAAACCTAGACTAAGGTTTTAGGTAAGCAGATGGTACAGACACAAGGAGTCTAGTCGTCATTGATGAAGATCAACTCTT
>CM019823.1:110114457-110144405 GCA_009763385.1 Coix lacryma-jobi var. lacryma-jobi
CGACAGGCGTAACTAACGAAACGTAGTGTGGGTCGACACACAAGGGACTCGCTGGTGTACCAACCGAAGTGAATGAACCGAGTGCAGGGGATGAAGAAAATCACCGTGGATCAACTTCGTGTAGATACATCTAATCTAAGAAAGGAGAGGGGCGTGCAACGGAATAGGTTAGTATTGTGTCCAGAACTGCCCAATGTATACGGGAATAGCAGTTGGTAGTGTGTACAAAATGGGGAAATTCACATAAGGTACATTGTAATGTAGTGTAGTTGCGTGACTTCTAACTATTTAAGCTTGGATATGTTCTTGTATTTACGCTTAACCGTAAGCGTGTGTCGCATAGAAGTTGGGATCCCCAGTGAAGTAGACTAGACTGACTAATAATCAAAGTCTTGGGGCTAGTTCAGCAGAAAATTGTGACTTAGTGGTTCTGTGGGGGTAGCAGTAGGAAAAATTAAGTGCATACTTCTCTACGCTTTGGCTATGAAACTGTAGCCGTATGTTAGTTGAGCTATGCTAGTGGATGAGCTTAAGGCTTATGGTAAGCTTTTGTGCCTGGAAATATGGGAAAGACATGAAAATGTAGGAGGCTGGCCTCAATACAGGGGGTAATAAGTAACAGTTGTGATTCCTAAGTGTCTAAAATAAGGTTGGTGGAAAACCTTGCCAGCTAGAATTGGGTTTAGGGTAGAGCTGGCTAGCTAGCCCTGCCACCTTCATTGCAAATTAATGAAATTGTGATGAAGGAAAGCTTTGGTATGGGGGAGGTGTGACGAGTGTGGAGAGTTAGATAATAAAAAATGATGTACAATCTTGGCTAAGCCATAGTTTAATTACTGGATCCGACACTTGTTTCGTTATAGGCCCGGAAAAAAGAAGAATAACGGGCATTATGTAAAATAGGTAGAGAAGGGGGAGCTACGATTGCAGCCCCAAAGGGGGGCCCTCTCCCCCATCAAATCTCGCCAACTTTTATTTTTGAAGTATGCAAAAATAAAAACAGAAAGTGCCGAGGTCCTCTCATTTGTGGTCTTCAAACCGACCCGAGATGGCAACTGGTGCGGGCAACTAGATGTTGGGGGGGTGGTAACACACCCGTTGGATTTAGATGCAACAACACTTGTGGCAAGCGGTGGAAAACAAGGGCAAATAGGGACATAAATGAAGTATAAACACTAATGTTAAGTTTATGGTAGTGTCCTCAAATGTGGTGGATCGTACAGATGTGGGAACTTGTGACGTCTGGGGGAAAAAAGAAGAAATTGTGTAATATGTATCGAAGACTGCAACTCAAGCGCAAGAAATGCCTACATCTCGATTGACCAATCGACTAAACATTTTCTATCAATCTATGGGATAACCTATTTGGTGAGATCATGAAGACATTGAAGTCGCTAGCAAATCATGAGATTGTTGGATGGTTATGGCTCAATGAACAATGGGCGAGGTCTCTGAATGATCAAAGGGATGTTTGATGAGCCCAAGGAGGAAGCCACGGAAATGGGAGGATGTGGTGCGCAGTTAACACGGAACGGTTGGATGGTTCTGTGGATTATGCTCCGGACCTATGGTTAACATGTGATGATGATGAAACATAAAACCACAAAATTCACTGTTAGTCAAGATTTGTTGATGATAGGGAGGGGGAAAAGGGCCATCGGGTGCATTATGCAATTTAATGATTAATCTACTCCATGCGTCGAGCTTGAGGTGAAATGATGGATGAAATGACGGCGTAGTAGAGAGGATGATGGGGGTCT
Source organism: Coix lacryma-jobi var. lacryma-jobi (assembly GCA_009763385.1). Classification (NCBI taxonomy): domain Eukaryota; kingdom Viridiplantae; phylum Streptophyta; class Magnoliopsida; order Poales; family Poaceae; genus Coix; species Coix lacryma-jobi. The sequence goes on from CM019823.1 coordinate 110,116,218, forward strand.
CCAAAGCGGCTAATCCTAAGACTGGGACCTCACATTTGCTATCATGTCACGGATGGGGTGGACCAAAGGGTGGTCTCTATTGGTAATGGGAAGGGGGTGGGTAGAGGGGGTGGTGAATTGTGAAAAGTAAGTACAAGCCAAACTTTGTGCAAAGCTTGTATGGAGCGGACTCACAAAAGACAGCGTTAAAGAACAACATGCGATAGAAGACAAACACCAACCAAGACCATTAGAGAAAATGTGTAGAACTCTAAAAAAAATAAAAAATCTAAAAGAACCACATAAAACCAACAAAAAACGAAGCTCCTGTTATAAAAATGTTACATAAATGGGGGAAACTGGGACTTTTTACAATAAAAAACATAAGGAGGAGGCGGTTAAAAAAATTGAACTCAAATGGAGAAAGGCGTAGTGTAGAGCTCATGACAACGGGTAAAAGCAAGGACCAGCTTTTTGCTATGGAAATGTCCTCACATAACACAAAGCTTTCTCTAAATGACGAAACTAGCACTAGTGAGAGCTCATCATGTGGGTCAATGATCAATCAACATAACTGTGTAGCTTACATCATGTGAGATGTAGAAGAAACGCATGTATCAAGTGTTGAAAACACCCTCTTGGAAAGTGGACTGATTTATTATCATAGTGAAAAAGATCTGTTCTTCCCATATAGATGCTTGTCTCCTTCTTTGTCTTGTGAGACTAACCTTTTGAATGAGAACAACTGAGCTCCAGAAGTCAAGTGACGTTGAAAGGAAAAATTTTGAGCAAACAAGGGTAAATAGAGAGAAAGAGTGCGTAAAAAAAGAAAAAAAAAAAGAGCAGAACTGGCAAAAGACTCCAAATCCAAAACTTTGAGCACATGTTTAAGAAAATTCCAAGAAATAGGTACAGGATAAAACTAAGTGCAATATTGGCATTGTTTCAACAAAAGAGGTGTTCCCAAGGGGGAAAAAGAGAATTGAAGAGATATAAGAAGCAATAAGTCACGGAGAAGCTAGCTACATTTCCATTTGGCTTCGAAATTCGCCAATGAATGAGACAAAAAAATCTTGCAATGCTGCCCCAAGTGGAGAAAAAGCTCAAGTGAGAAGTAAGAAGAATGTAATCAAGCATCATCAAATGCTTCAAAGTGCCAAGCACATAGAGGACAATCTCACCTCTATGTGCCCAACCACAAGCAATTGGTGAAAGGCACCAGAAGAGCCTAGCAACCCAAGTCCAAACCAAGTTGCAAAAAATAAGCCCCATTGATCAAAAGTGCAAGTACAACACGTTATGGTGGTGTGACTGGGGGGTGGATGGAGACGAATAAGGAAGAAAAACAGAGGGTGGAGAACAATGCATCCAACTCATATCCTGTTGCAAGATGTATGATGAAGCAAAATAAATAAAAGAAGAGAAGGGGGTTTGGACTCAACTCAATGTCATACAAACGTGTGGGTAAGCATGGACAGCTGTTGCCATGTGAGTGTCCTACACGCTTGAGAGAGAGAGAGTTCAAGCAACAAGAGAAGGCAAGGCAATAAGGAGCAACACATGAGCAAGGAAGAAAGACTCAATCAAAGAGAGTTTGCTACTCATGTCGGGAAAGGGGACACATGGCAAATTCATGTCCCCTAGGCAAAAATTCTAAGCCTATTTCAATTGATGATGATAATGTGCTTAGAAAGGATGACAATGGTACCGCATTGGTTGCTATTGCAAAACATCCCGCTACTCATACTAAGGCATTGCCTAAGTATGTTGCACCTAACTTGAGAGGACCCAAACAAGTTTGGGTACCATCAAAAGGTGGTATGAATGTGTGTAGGTACCATGGCATTGGAGGCTTGATTCAATTTGTTCCATATTGATCATCATGTGATTGAATCAAGTAATGAAGCTTATTGCTATTCTCATCCCAATGACAAGTCAAGTGAAGTCCAAGTGCAAAACATACAAGTGCAAAAGATCAAGTTGTGGTGGTTGATTGGGAAATATTTGAAGGCTTGCAATCAAATTGAGTAAAAGCTTGCTATTGGATGATCATGAGCTACTAAGAACACTTAGTGAGGCACATCTCCACCAAATTTCATGGCAATTGGATAAATATATTGAGAGATCTGATCAATTCATTGAAGAGGACATAATCTACCATATAAGTGACATTTATTGAATAGATCACAAGTCACTTTGATTGAAAGGCCCTCAAGTTGGAATCATGTTTGCAAGTGTTTGAGGGACCTATATTTGGTTTTGAGATAAGCTAGAAGCATGACAAATATGAGTACAAGGTCATTTGATTAAGGAGTCATATTTGGTACTCAAATTGAAGATCAAGACCAACATGAAGATGAAGATGAAGGTCAAATTCTAGTATCAACTAAAGATCATTTGGAAGAAAGAAAAGGACTCAAAGAAGGATTCAAAGTCACATTTCAAGATTTGTTCACCATTGGATCAATCAAACACAGCATTTCGAGTAAGGATCAAGGATGTTCTTTGGAGAAAGGTCACTTCTCCCTTTTGTAGGGGCTTGCTGCCTTTTGTAGGTTAACCAAGTGTGGTACTTGGAAGCCTAATATGGAAGTGGTGATTCAAAGGATGTTTGAGATGCTTAGTTGTAGCAATTAAAGGATTGACCAATCAAAGCAATCAACACCCAAATAGAGAGCAAATCATGGCAATTCAAGTGGTATTCTCATGCGAGCTTTGACCAAATGAAGAAGCAAGCCAACCACAACAAGATAGTACTTGGTCATTGGTGGTTCTTATTTCATATGGGTGAAGAATGGAATTCAAATTGGTATCTATTGGTCTTCACCAAGCTTTGAAATGGACTTCACATTGCTATTTGGAGCTTAATTGGAATCTAATGACTATCCTCTACTCCAAGATAGCAAAGGTATCATTGTAATGTGCATGATCATTTCATCCCCTACTAGTATGCGGTTAGTGCATATAGTACATGCTTATTAGGATCATGCATAACAAATGAAAAGTTTAAATTCATAGCCTACAACTATTGCTTGTTTGATTATATGATCTAGTGGTTAGTATATGAGTTTGTTCATGAGCTAGTAAACCCAAGTACTTGATCTCGAAAATGAGCATTCAAATGTCTAATTCAACGTGAGTAAGATAACCATTGTAAGATGTGTAAAAAAGCTTACTCTAGAGCAAACCGAGTTAGATATCTTGTGCAAAATTGGCTATTTCAAGTCACAAATAAGATGCTCATGAAAATGATAAGAGTTCAAGAAAAAGACAATAATGCAAATGGATATCAAGTTTAAACTTTCATTCAAGTGGTATCCTACAAGACTTCAAGTGATCCTCAACTTTAAGTGATCAAATCAAGCAAAGCATCCCTCACCAACAAGAGCTCAAGTTTATCAAGTGAATGACTCATGCTATGTCATAGGGGAGGTGCCCCACCTATTGGTATCAAGGTCAAAGATCCTACACATGGTGTCATTCCAACACATATGGTGGTGTCCATCAAAAATACAAGACTCAAGTGTCAACCATCTACCCTAGTGTCACCCTTTGTGAGAAAAGAAGCGTACCTTTTATGGTCATTGATGACAAAGGGGGAGAAATTGTGGAAAAGATATGTCAATTGTGATATGTCAAGGACAAAGGGGAGAAAATAAGATGGACATGGATCAAGAGGGAGCAAGATTGAACAATGGAAAAGGATCAAATTCTTGGACAAAGAGAGCACACAAGTAGGGGGAGCAAGCTCATGAACTTGGTTGATTGCATTTTCATATGTGCATATTCATGTGACTTGCTTGCATAATGCATATGTTTTACATTTGATATATATGCTTGTGTGCAATGCTTGCTAGAGCTAAGACTTGGATGATGATTGTTTTCCTTCCATTGGTATTTTGAGCCTAGTCTTAGTGTAACAAGTGGTAACTAGAACCTTGATTATAATGTTGATCTCACGTGGTATCTAGTTTCACTTGTTTCTAGCAAGGTTGATGCTAAGGATAAATTCAAATGTGGTATACACGCTACAAAGGTATAATTCTATCTTGCATACCTTAGCATCACTTAGTAGTGCTAACACTCCCACAAATTTCATATTTATGCATGTGTGCAAGCTTGAAACCAACCATTGAGCACACATGTAGGGGGAGTTATTCACTACCAAGTGGGTTGTATGGTGCTTATCCAAATCTTTTCATGTGGTCTTAATGTTGGATAAGTAACATAGAATCCAAATGAACTTAATTTCCAATATTTGTAGAGTTGGTCATCAATTACCAAAAAGGGGAGATTGAAAGGTCCTAGTTTGGTTTGGTAATTGAGTGACAACTTTAGGTGGACTAATTGTGTTTATGTGAGATACACAGGAGATTAGTCCATAGGTGCAAATGTGATTAAGGAGCTTATTTCATATGTGACATGACATGGAGTCATGTGGCTAAGATGGTGAAGATCAAGGCAAGACTTGGCTTGATGGACCGGTTGCGAAGGTGAAGGGCAAGTTGAAGGCTTTGAAGCCGTTGGTACCAAGTGTCGGGAGGCTTGAGCAAAGACTTGGCGCCGAAGGACCGAAGCAATGGTGAAGAGCAAGTGAGGTCAAGATCGATGGACCATGGAGGCCATGTGATGATATAAAGTGGATCATATCATTTGATGATAGGTTGGTGCTTGTGTTGCATCAACACCGGAGGAGATGGAATGGAATGCGCAAGGCAAAGGTATACTTATAGGGCATTTCATTTCACCGGTCATAGGTGTGTAGAGAAGATTATGACCGGGTTTAGGATAGATGGCCGTACTATCAAGAGGAGCAAACTTGTTTGCATATCGGTCATCTAGTGCCACTTGAGCGATCTAACTTTGCGATGTTACTAGGATCGAGTGGCGTGGTGAGAGCAAGTGAAAATCCTTTAAAAAATGTTTGTGAAAATGCTAACACACATGCACAAGGTTGTATACACTTGGTGGTGTTGGCACATTTGCAAAGGAGAAGAAGTTTGGAGAAGTTCTGGAGAAAGCTTTGGTTGAAAAAGAGAAGCGATGGATCTTGGATTGGAAATCTGTACTAATCCTTTATGCTTTGGATCTTGTATTCATATGGGTTGTGTAGCCCTCTGAATAAGCTTTCCAAAATGTCCAAGATCATCGAAATCGGAGTTCGAAGCTAAGAGTTATGGCCGTTTTAGCGAGGAGTTCAGGATGCTGAAGTCGGTTGTACCGACCCTGAAGTCGATAGTACCGACCCTACTACCGACCCCTCTGTGGGCAGCGCGCAAACTCTCTTTTCGGAGGAGTTTTGGCCTAAAGATAGTACCACCATAAGGCCGGTAGTACCGGCCCCCGGTAGTACCGACCCTTGTGGTTGGTAGTACCGTGGTTTGGAGGAAGTTTGGAGACGTTCTGTGTAGATCTAGATCTGGCTTACCGGTAGTACCGCTATAGTGGTCGGTACTATCGACCCTACTACCGACTATGTTAGGAAGCGATCCTAACGGTCATTTTTGACCACCGGTAGTACCGGCCCTTTTGTCGGTAGTACCGACCGTGGCCGTGTGAGCTCGGGGAAAGGGGAAAACGGCTAGTTGGTGGCTCCCCTCTATAAATAGAGGGGTGGCCGGCCCTTGGACTAGGTTGAGCACCTTGGGGACTTAGTGTCCTTGTGTGAGAGTGCTAGGTAGCCCTCTAACTCGCTTGCGCTTGCTAGTATGCGAATCGATAGCGAGTGAGCGATTCTAGTGCGTTGCTTTGAGAGATAGCATCGAGTGGCACTAGGTGTTCGTGTTGCAAGCCGGTGGTGCTTGTTACTCTTGGAGGTTGCCACCTCCTAGACGGCTTGGTGATCGAGTCTCTGTCGTGAAGCCCGCGTGAAGATTGTGCGTGGCTCCGGAGAAGGTTGTGAGGGGCATTGTGCTCGCCCCGCGGGGATCGCGAAGAGCAACTCTAGTAGAGCGTGTCATTGAGTTACCCTCACTTGTGGGTGAGTTCTTGCGGCACTCGAGTGTCGAGCTAGGTGTGATGCCTATTAGCCGCCGAACTACGAAAGTGTGTGGTCGACACAACAGGGACTAGCTTGGTGGCAACCAAGTGAACCTCGGGAGAAAAAAATCACTGTGTCAACTTCGTGTTCATCTTCTCGGTGGTTTGCAAACTCCATTTACTAGCTTGTATTTACTTGTCCATATACATGTGCTAGTGTAGTTGCTCTTCTAATTAGTTAGCTTGTGTAGCTTGCTAGTTACCTTCCTTGCTTGTGTACAATAGAAGTTGATCCCATGAGTGACTAGTTGACTTGTAGTCTTGCTAGTCACATTGCTTAGTTTGTGTAGCTAAGTTGAGCTCTCTAATTTGGCTTGTGTAGCCTTGTTATTGAGCATTGCTAGTGAGCTTAGGCTTTGTGCTTTTGCTTAGTGCAATGTGTAGGAGCTCCTCGAATTGATTGTGTACTAGTTGCTTAGGTTTGTGTAACCTTGCAAGCTAGAATTGTTTAGGTGGGCTCTAGCTAGCCCGACACCTTAATTGCTTTGTTTAGGATCTTTTATAAGGTGCTTGAGAGTATAGATAGAGGGGTGTAGTCTTGGCTAGACCGATAGTTGTTAATTCCGTATTTGTTTCGGTTAGCCGATACGATTATTTTTAGAAAGGACTATTCACCCCCCCTCTAGTCCGCCATCTCGGCCCTTCACAGGTTCAGTCAGCCAATGGTGCATGTATGAATATTGATCACATTGGTTCTAGCACTTTGCATACCCCAACTAGTTATATTCAGCTAAATAAAATCCTTCATGTTCCTAGCGCTGCTAAGAACTTGCTTTCTGTTCACCGCCTTGCACAAGACAACAATGCTTTCCTAGAATTTCATCCAAGTCATTTTTTCATTAAGGAACAAGGGACAAAGAGGACCCTCCTCAGAGGCAGGTGTGAAGGAGGCCTTTATCCTCTGAAGTCCAAGTCATGCAAGTCGAGTCCCAATAAGCAAGACTTCGGCGCTGCTGTCAAGCCCTCCATCGACATGTGGCATCATAGGCTAGGGCATGACTCCAACGCTGTAGTCCAGCAAGTTCTACGTCGTCATAGTTTACCTTTTGTTAAGAATTCCAATAAGAACACGGTTTGTGATGCGTGTCAATAGGGCAAGAGTCATCAGTTGCCCTATTCTAGATCTACTAGTGTGTCATCTGGTCCTTTAGAACTCATTTATTCAGATGTGTGGGGCCTAGTGCCTCATTCCATTGGTCACAAAACTTATTATGTTAGTTTCATTGATGATTATAGTAAGCATACTTGGATCTATTTTCTGCGTCACAAATCCGAAGTGTTTCAGTGCTTTCATTATTTTCAGCACCTTGTAGAAAGGCAATTTGATCGTAAAATCCTTGCTATGAAACAGACTGGGGTGGAGAATATCAGTCCTTAAGTTCCTTTTTCAAACGTGTAGGCATAGCTCATCACGTTTCTTGTCCTTATGCTCATCAGCAGAATGGATCTGCAGAACGAAAACACCGTCATATTGTAGAAATAGGGCTCTCCTTGCTTGCACATGCCTCTATGCCTCTAAAATTTTTGGATGAGGCGTTCAGCACAGCCGTTTTCTTGATAAATCGTCTTCCTTCCAAAGTAATACATGATGAAACTCCTTTTACTCGGCTTTTCAAGAAGGAACCGGATTACTCCTTTTTTAGATCCTTCGGCTGTGCATGTTGGCCAAATTTACGACCCTATAACACTAAGAAACTTCAATTCCGCTCCAAACAATGTGTTTTCTTGGGTTATAGTGATCATCACAAAGGATTTAAATGCTTGGATCCTTCTGTTGGCCGAGTATATATTTCCCGGGATGTCATTTTTGATGAGCAAGTCTTTCCTTTTTCCCGTCACCACCCCAATGCGGGTGCACGCCTAAGGGCCGAGTTGTCCATCCTTCCTGATATTCTTTTAAATCCTAGTACTAGTTTTGGGGATGCATCGTTTCTTGGCCACTGTGTTGAAAATATTCCATCTGCTAATCTTGACAATAGTGCTAGTTGTGCTGGTGAAGTTACACGAATAGTTGATGACCTGAACGGCACAAAGGGCAGTCAAAAACAACGTTATTTCATGTGTTCTTCGGACGGGAGCAGGACAGGCGCGGCCACCCAGGAGGATTCATCTGCGCTGACTGCACTTGGTTCTGGTGTATCGACATCGTCTCTGGGATCAGTGCCGGATTCGCCTGCAATGCCTGGAACTGAGAGGACTTCCAATCCTGGTGTGGGATCCTCTACGCCAACTGCAACCTCACAGCGCTCAGACATCTCCACGGTGATGGCGCAGACTGATCCGAGCGAGGGGTGGCATCTCTCTGCTCCTCTGCCGTCGCTGTCATCTGGGCCATTTGCGCCTGGTGACTCTACAGCTGCTCCTGTGCCATCTGCTGATGCACCAATGGTACGTCCTGCTACAAGATTACAGCATGGAATCCGTAAGCCTAAAACCTATACAGATGGCACAATTCGGTGGGGTATGATGAGTGCATTATGCACTGGTGAACCACAGTCCGTTGATGAAGCTTTCACTGATCCAAAATGGGTCATAGCTATGAATTGTGAGCATAAAGCGTTGGTGCAAAATAAGACTTGGCATTTGGTTCCTCCCAAGAAAGAAAAAATGTCATTGACTGTAAGTGGGTTTACAAGATTAAAAGAAAAGCTGATGGCACCATAGACAGGTACAAAGCAAGGCTTGTTGCTAAAGGCTTCAAGCAGCGGTACGGAATAGACTATGAGGACACCTTTAGTCCTATGGTTAAAGCTGCTACCATCAGACTAATTCTCTCTGTTGCAGTTTCAAAGGGTTGGTCTCTGCGTCAGCTTGATGTTCAAAATGCTTTCCTGCATGGAATATTGGACGAAGAAGTCTATATGAAGCAACCGCCAGGCTATGAAGATATGCAGCACCCAGATTTTGTTTGTAAGCTAGACAAGGCTATCTATGGACTCAAACAAGCACTACATGCATGGTATGCGAGGTTGTGTAAAAAATTGGAGTCTCTCGGGTTTATTTTGTCTAAAGCTGACACATCATTGTTCTACTACAATCAGGGTAAGCATTCCATGTTTGTACTGGTGTATGTAGATGATATCATTGTGGCAAGCTCATCGGTTGAAGCTACTAATGCATTGCTAATGGACTTGGAAAGAGAGTTTGCTCTCAAGGATTTGGGAGAACTACACTATTTTCTTGGAATTGAGGTGAAGAGACATTCGGGTGGTTTGCTTTTGTCTCAAGGAAAATATGTTGAAGATATTATTAAACGTGCTGGTATGGCTGGTTGCAAGCCGATTACCACTTTATCGAGTGTTGAGAAACTCAGTTCAACAGACGGAGATAAACTGGGGTTAGAAGACTCTACAAAGTACAAAAGCATTGTTGGTGCTATGCAGTATTTGACACTGACTCGACCTGATATTTCATTTGCAGTAAACAAGGTCTGTCAGTTCCTTCATACTCCTACAACTGTGCATTGGAGTGTTGTTAAGAGGATATTATGATACATACAAGGAACATTGCGGCTTGGGCTATATATCAAGCAGTCGTCGTCCATGTTAGTAAGTGCATTTTCTGATGCTGACTGGGCAGGATGTGTAGATGATCGTCGCTCGACTGGTGGTTTTGCTGTGTTCCTTGGTCCCAACTTAATTTCATGGTGTGCAAAGAAACAAGCCACGATGTCTCGCTCAAGCACAGAGGCAGAGTATAAGGCTCTTGCTAATGCTACGGCAGAATTGATGTGGGTTCAGAAGTTGTTAACTGAATTACAGATTCATCATCCTCCTGCGGCAAGGCTCTGGTGTGACAATCTTGGGCGACTTATTTGTCTGCTAATCCTATTTTTCATGCGAGGACAAAGCACATAGAAATAGATTTTCATTTTGTTAGAGAAAGAGTAGCAAAGAAACTATTGCAGATTTGATTTATTCATTCAGAGGATCAGTTGGCGGATGGGTTTACCAAGGCTCTTGCGGTAACCAAGCTGGTTCGGTTTAGAAACAATCTCAATCTTGTGGCAGGTTGAGATTGAGGAGGAGTGTTAAGATAGGCCATATCTTCTGTAATCTAGCGCAAGGTTGTTAAGAGTCCTAGCTTCTAGGTCAAGGAAGTTTAGGATAGAGTTTGTTCAGTATTCTGTTGTAATCTATTCCTTGTTGTATACACCATGATCAGGGTTGTTCTCATACTATATAAACACAAAGGCGAGACCCCAAAGGGTATCTCGTTTAACCCATCTTTACAGTTTAAACTTGTCTGGAAAATTGCAAAGGGATGTTTTTATTTGGGGTTTAAACTCGTCTGGAAAATTTATAGTCAAATCTATGTATGTTGCGTTAATTAACAATGGAGCTAGGGTATCGCAAGATATTTGGCAGATCAAAGTACCGATGAAAATTAAAATCTTTTTATGGTACCTGAAAAAAAGGAGTGGTTTTAGCTAAGGATAACTTAGTCAGGCAGAACTGGAATGGTGACAAATCCTGTGGTTTTTGTCATTTTCCGAAATCCATTAATCATCTCAAAGATTGTTTTTATGCCAAGTTCTTATGGCGGGCGGTACACTTTTTTTTGGCTTTCACCTCCATCTAATATGAATGACATGTTTAATAGGTGGTCAAAAATTGCAAGTAAACAATTTAATTCATTGTTATTAACGGCAGCAGCAGCACTGTGTTGGACGATTTGGTTGACAAGAAATGAAGCGGTCTTTGATAAATGTAGACCAAAATCTTTTTGCATGTACTCTTCTGGGAAACACACTGGCTGCGTCAGTGGGAAACTCTTCAAAGGCGTGATGATCGGCAGGAGCAGCTGATCCAAGTTTCTCAGTTTTTAGAGATGTCAGCTTTGCAGCTCTTTAGTTTCAATAGATGGTTGTCAGCAAGACATATTGGTCATGTTTAGTTTGGACTTTATTTTGTTTCAGTTAACACTACGCGTGCTGCAGGGTGTTGTGCTGTAGTTAGCAGTTGTGCTTACAGTGTAAACTTCTGTAATAATTGATGTGATTCTATCTATTGATAGATGAAGCCGGATATAAAATATCCATTATCTAAAAAAAACTTTTTACAGGTACATATACACCGGTTCGATCATCAAATTCCCAGTCCAATTGGGATCGATGATATCTGCCAAATTTTGCCTCTTGCATGGTTATTTTCTATATTTCCTCTACATTAGTAAAAGATGTCGTTTCATACAGCGACACGGTCTCCAAAACATAACTTTGACAACTTATTTTTTAAAAAATATTTATTGGAAAGTGATATATGTATATTTTTATGAAAGGTATTTTTTAAGACAATTTTATTTATCACTAGTAGAGAACAGGATTTTGATCCACATCGAGTTTGAGTTTTAGCCTCGGTATTTTTATGTTCGGGAGCAAAGGACTTTTAGTCCGAGGCCAAGTTACCAACTAAGACTATAAGTAAGTTTTTAGTCTCGGTTGGTGCCCTCAATCCAGACTAAAGAGTCTTGACCTTTCAGCCCCGGTTGATAACACTGACCCGGACTAAAGAGTGACCATTTAGTCCCGGTTGGTGTTACCTATAACCCGAACTAAAGGTCTCCCACCCAGGACTAAAGGTTTCCCACGAGTGAATTCAAAAGGAGAGCATCCAGAACTGTGTCACATGTGTTGTGTAGTTGAGTTGGTAAGTAAGTTATTACGTAAGGTGAGAGATCCTATGTTTGAATCTCACGAAGTGCGAGGGAGATTTTCGAGGTTTGAATAATTTTCTTGTATTGAGAGTGGCCTTTAGTCCCGCTTGGGTGGCCCGGGACTAAAGTCCCGGTTCTCTACTAGTGTATATGATTTTTACATATCTAAACTTAAAATTTTAAAAGTTTGGAGCGAGTATAATCATCTGGTGCAGGTAGGCTGACGAATCCATACTATATATATATATTATTACTATTACTAGCAGTTAGTAACAAAAGGTGTGATTGGTTGCTTTGGTGATGGGGAGCCAGTATGGAAAGCCGGTCCAGAACCATATGATGCATGCTCAGACGATGCAGCTAGTCATGTTTGGTTGTCTTTGTTGTTGATCCAGTATAAGATGTGATCGTGTTTGGTTGCATGCATGGATGAGAGTTTTGAGTGTATGACATATATAGACTTGTGTATCATAGGTGCATCGTGAGGGAAGGGAGAATTGAGCTGATGGAGTTGTGCGAGATGGAGGGACGGAGATGAATGAGACGAAGTAGGAAAAGAATACAATACACAGGTATCAAACACAGCTAAGTGCACCAAATGATGCTGAAATAGGATTCACGATGACTTTCTACGTGCAACCAATCACTCCAAAGTTCACCTAGATGTGTGTAACCGTGGAATGGTCAAATAAAGGATATGGAAGGCGCTCGTGCGGATTGGCTACCTCACATGCAAGAGAGGCTCGAGGCTGCTGCCGGCTGCAGGCACTGCTGGATCTCCTCCTACTCCACTATTGTTGGTCCTGGTCCAGCAACCAGATAAACCCCGCCGAGGCGCCCCGCCGCCCGCATGCATGAAGCCGCCCGCAACCTTTCCTTTACATTGGCTGCCTGCCCAGCTAGCTAGCTAGCTACCTTGGATCATCGAGGCTACGTGCCGTTCACGACAACTTGCCAAACACGCAGCGCAGGGGAAACTCCCACAACCGATCGATCGATACTGCGTGCGTGCCCATCTCTCTCTCCGCTACTCACACACACACAGCAGCAGGGGTACAAGCAGTCTCTCTCGCATGACGCATGTGTCTGATTTGTGTGGAATGTGCGGCACAGAAACAGGAAGCCGCCTTTAGTAGTCTACGGGCCGGTCAAAGTGAAGCTAGGCGGGCGGTGCAGCATGCTGTGATTTGTGTACCAGACGCCCCCGGCAGCCTTTTTAGCGTTACCATTATACGGAGTATTAATAAAAACCTCTATATAACCCTGGTTGTAACTTGTAAAACTCTTTCAGCCTCCCTAGCTTCTCTCGATCCCTCCCTCACAACTACCCAGCAGCAGCTCATCAGAGCTGCGCGCGCGCGCCGCGCCATGGAGAATTATCACATGCTCTTTGGGGCGGCGACGCATCAGCCCTCATCATCTGCTGCCACTCCCAACTCCGCCTACAACTTCATGGCCACTGCTGCTGCCGGTACCAGCACCGGCGCCGGTTTGCAAGACCATGACCACCACAGAGTGAGAGTGCATGGCGGCGGACCGTCGTCGTCCTCCTTCTTCGCGGACCTGTCCGCCAACGACAACGACAACGACGACGACGATGACGAGCAGCAGCAGCAGGAGTATGGTGGTGGCGGCGCTCCATCAGCAGGTCTTCCAGCCGCAGCTGGCAGTGGCCGCCGTGCTGGGGATGATCATCCGTCGTCGTCCTCAGCGGCCAAGAGGAAGGGCGAGAAGAAGGAGCGCCGCCCACGGTACGCCTTCCAGACGCGCAGCCAGGTCGACATCCTCGACGACGGCTATCGGTGGAGGAAGTACGGCCAGAAGGCCGTCAAGAACAACAAGTTCCCGAGGTCAGACACTCTTATATATACAATCAGGATGTTTCATGTTTCTGGATACATTTTGTGATCCATAATTCATCGGCCTCTGATTTTTGCTGGTGCTATAGCTAGAAGCTTCTTGGGGGTACTGCCGTACTGGGGATAGATTTCCATCAGCTGGCTCGCTCTCCTTTCTGGATCTCTTTTTACTTTCTTACCGGTTCAATTTGGCGCGTGATTGTTCCTAGCTAGTTTTTTTAACAAGTATTATTATTAGTAGAGTTGGGCGCAGAAAGTAGGTGACGACGAGACCAAGCTAGGAGAGTCCCAGTGAATCTTCCAAGCTCTGCTAGTGGTTGCTTATACATACATAGGATAAGGACACATCTCTCATCCATCCATCCTTCCTCAGCGATCATCTAGATGAAAACGACTCCTAGTTTTCACATGTTTTTGCTGGTGGGCATCATCATCGAGATATCGGTCGATCATTCAATTCAATAAACAGGAGAGCCGATGGCGATCCTATCGAATTTGACCCGGAATTATTTCGCCCACCACCCACCGGTTTAACCGCAGCATATATATTCTATTAATTCCACTCTCTGCTTGGGTTTATCTATGCTTCCTTAGCTATAGATCAAGCTAATTCTCCCGTCGCTGTCTTTTATATGCTTCAGAGAGAACAAATAAAGTGGTTCCTTTGGGCATCTCTCCAAGGATAAGGGCACATTTTTTTCGTCCCCGGTTTGAGAGGGCCATCCATATATATGTGTATAAATTTCACAGATTTTGAACATCTACTGTTGCTGGAGATCGATGCGTCAACAAACACCAAAAGACTCCAGAAAGATTTAGAGTGAAGTAAATTCGACACAGAAAAAATAACTAATTATTATTCCACCACTGTGTCTGAAAAATAAAATGCAACTATATATTTATGTATAGGACATAATTAGAGTTTTCTTTTTTAAAAATTAGAGCATCAAAAGGACTTTTAGTACGTTTGCCACTCGAAGTCTCGAACAGCACTTGGTGCCCTCCTTTCTTCTAAAATTAAGGCTTCATCGACATGGTTCTACGATTTTCTTTAAATCTTGGTCGATTCCTTTTCTTCTTCTACGAAAAACTTTGCTCTAGACAAGCATATATATAGCTAATACGTATATGCTCTACACCTATAGGCAGTAGACACGTTAAGGCAAGAACCGCATATGCCTGCACATCATATGCATTAAAGCCGGATGGAATGCATGCGTTCTCTTCATATGTCTGTGCCAGCCATCTATGCTAGCTACCAAAACACTAACTGATTGAGAGAGCCATATATATATATATATATATATATATATATATATATATATATATATATATATATATATATATAGACACACAGTTACATCATGAACAAAATATGATGCATGCATGCACATATAGTACGTATTATACTTCTAAATTGTTATTCATCACTTCTATTGGCTGCCGATTGGAATTTTTTTTCATGATGGTTAACATAGATAAGATTAAAACTGACCATGCAACTATGGAGAAATTTAAGATTTAGCATTTGTAAGATGAAATGGTGGTGTGCGCAGCAGATACCACCGGCCCGGCTCGCTATATATACCATGAGCCAGTGCCCCTTGGGCCTAGAGCCGACAACATATCAAGGTCATCCAATTTAACTTAAAAGACTAGCTTGATAGATGAGGGGTTGTCCCAATCTTATATGTTGTGCTTTCTTACCATCAATTACCGAGTGAGGCTAAACCTAAAAATCTCCTTCATCACATGTTAAAGCCAGTTATTCACATCATACAATACCCGTGTGATCTCCGTAAGATGTTTTTCCGGCCCTGAGTCCAACACTTCGTATCATACGCAACCCGTATGAACCCCAAGACGTTAATGAGCTCTTCCGTCACCATATGAGCCTTGAGATTTTTCAGAGTTTCTGACCATGGGCTTTAATACCACTTGTTAGAGTGCATGGTTAGTACAGACCCAAACAAATCTACTAACTGATGAAAGTGGAAGCATAATGACCATAGAAGAAAATATGCAAACGAGAATAACAACAAAACATGATGTTTTTTAATGAGTTTTGGCATTGTGCCTAATCCTTCGGGCAATAACTGCGTCCCTCTTCCATATCAAACAAGAGCTACACCGGCATCTAAGCGATCCCACGACCATGCCACCATCCAATCCAACCGCCAAGTCGTCTCTTATGTTTACTACGGGGTTGCCTCGTATTTATTGTCCCTCCTACGATACAGAGTTTGACTCCAACTCTATGATAGTCCTAATACAACTCAAGTTCAACTGTAAGTAGACTGTACACATATTCAACACATATCTAAACATAAGCCTATATATATCATGCCAAACTAACAATGGTATGTGGTATGAATTTGGGCAAAGGTGATATGTGCTGCGAACTCGTAAATCCCACATTAAATTTGGCCTTCTTTAAATAAAAGAACAAAAATAGTAACTATGACTGTTTAAGGTATAATATATATAAAATTTTCTGAAAAATAGTCATGCTTCAGAGGAGCATATATCTATCTAAGCTACACAACTCTGCAACCGTCAGTCTATCTATTTTAACCTCAAATTCATACAGAAATAGAAATATATAGAAACACTTAATATCACACAGCTCAATGCTGCTTATAAACAAAAAAGGCGATCCCTTTTTGTTGCATTCACAGAATTAGGCATGGAAATAATACATTCCTCTATCTTATTTCTACGTCCAACAATATAACGAAAACAAGAACAATTATGGAGCAGCAATTATTAAACAGTGCACTCTTCTAAATGAAGACAGTAGACCTCACCACAACTCGAAATTGCAGATAACTTATACATTAATTCTTCTTACAGAGAAATGAGTGTATGCTTTGCTTCCACTAAATATATAGGTTGGCATACTTAATTAGTCAAGAAACAAATGCAGAAACTAGATACACATATAAGCCAAACATGTTCAACTTGTGTGTACTGTACCCGTTTGTACATGGAGGCAAATTTCACTTCGTTTTCCACTAAATATATAGGTTCAAATTCATGAATGCAGAACTTAATATTCTTATTCTTTTTGCACGCGCTTGTGGATGCAGAAGCTACTACAGATGCACTCACCAAGGGTGCAACGTGAAGAAGCAGGTGCAGCGGCTGTCAAGGGATGAGGGCGTGGTGGTGACCACGTACGAGGGAACCCATACACACCCCATTGAGAAGTCTAATGACAACTTCGAACACATTCTCACCCAGATGCAGATCTACTCCGGCATGGGATCAACCTTCAGCAGTAGTAGCCACAACATGTTTCACTGAACCACCGTCCAAAATCATCAAGCATCCGTGCACCATGCAAATTAAGCAAACAAATCGATATATAGATCCATAGATTTTATTAATTTGTACATTAAGTCTTAGATGTTTAAGAGATAAATAAGCGTGATTTGGTAGCTAGACGCAGGTATTACTCACGCAATATGGTTCTCTTTTGCTCTTATTGATCTTCTTTTGTTTTAAATTTGCAATTGTACGTAGGACAGGGATAGAGACTGATTACCCTCAGAAATTAAAAAGATGTTGGAGTACATTTCAATTAAAAAATGGGATACCGTACCTCTTATTGAGCCATGGCACCTTATGTGTACTTCTCGATCAATCATATCATATGCGGTTATTACATGGAAGATAATATATTAGTATTAGCACTAATAGTAGTACGGCCTCTGCCTTAGCAAATTTCCTTTAAGGGAAAACTAGCTAGCTAGTACTAAATATTTTCTTCCATCTAACTAAATTGACCGGTAATGAGAGGCCACTCCTAGAGAACAGGCCTTTGGACGATTTGCAAAATCAGCATTAGTCACGAAAAAATTTGCGCCCGAGACTAGAAAGGTCTTTAGCCCCGGTAGGTAACACCAACCGGGGCTAAAGTTCCCCAGCTCAACGGCTCATTTGTCAGAGGGCTCTTTAGTCCCGGTTGGTGTTACCAACCGGGGCTAAAGGCCGATCTTTAGCCCCGGTTGGTAACACCAACCGAGACTAAAGGTTTTGCCCCGGTTGGTGTATCGAGCCGGGGCTAAATGTTGGCATCTTTAGCCCCGGTTGGTTACACCAACCGGGACTAAAAGGTTTTGCCCCGGTTTGTGTATCCAGCCGGGGGCTAAATGTTGTAATTTAGCCCCGGCTGGGGATAAGGACCGGGGCTAAATATCCCTCCCTATATTTGAATTGTTCTTCCACCTCCAGCCGTGTGCCCGTGCTCCTGTCTTCATTTTTTCTTCAGTCACTTGATTGTTTGTTTGCTCTCTTCTTCGGTGATTTTTGTTTATTAACACATCTCCGGCGATTGATTTATTTCATCACATCTACGCCGCCATCGAAAGGTTCCTAGCTTCAGTTTTTCATTTTTGTAGCTGCCACATATATATATATAATTTTGAGTTCATTGACTTGATAGTTCAAATTAGTACTCTAAAAACTAAATATGACTGTTTAATTAGTTTATTTTAATCTTTTAGAGAAATAGAGATCATTTAAATCATTTTTTAGAAAAAATAGAAATATATAATACTTTAGTTTGCAAAATGTGACTGGTTTAATTAGTTTAGTTTTACTTTTTTGAGAAATAGAGATTATTTAAATCATTTTGTTTATAAAAATTAGAAATATATAATACTTTAGTTTACAAAATGTGACCAGTTTAATTAGTTTATTTTATTTTTTTGGAGAAATAGAGATCATTTAAATCATTTATTTACAAAAATTTGAAATATATAATACTTTAGTTTACAAAATATGACCGGTTTAATTAGTTTATTTTAATCTTTCAGAGAAATAGAGATCATTTAAATCATTTTTTACAAAAATTAGAAATATATAATACTTTAGTTTACAAAATGTGACTGGTTTAATTAGTTTAGTTCAATTTTTTTTGGAGAAATAGAGATTATTTAAATTATTTGTTTATAAAAATTAGAACCATTCGTCCTTGCTGCTGATGTGAATCAGGTGTTCTACGTGAAAGACATGTCTATAAAACCCAAAAGAAGGAAAAATGACGATAAATCAACCAAAGAGCCAAAACGCCACATAGTTCTTTCAGGAAGAAGAAACATTGTGGGAATTGAGGACAAGTCAGACATGTCAGAAGATTATAAAAGGGATGACCGAATACCGCCCTTCAGTGTGACCAAAGATCCAAGCATCCTGCTAAATACTGAGGAGACTCCATGGTTACGATATGATCATAACCAAGGGACATACGTTAAGAAGAAGATCACCAGTGTACCCGCTTGATGTATAGTTATGCTTTAACTAATATTATGTATTACAGTTTTTGTGTAATTAATAATGATTATGGATAGTCATGTTTCGTTGATGTCGGTGTCGAAATGACTTGATTTATTTTTGGCAAGCATATAAGCCCAAATTGATGCCCCACAAGAGGTGTTAGATTTTTCTGATCATTATTTTAATTATTACTTTTTTGTCTGTGCCGAATGAGATAAAAGCTGGTGAATTTCACCTCCGACCCTCTGCGGTTTTTCATCAACCTCCACAATATTCTTCTTCCTAGGGCATACAAGACCTTGTGTAAAAGTTTAGCTCCATTCTGGATTATTTTGGTGGTAGGCCCAGTTGACCCTATAACTATTGGGTGACAGTGCGCGGTAATTCAATTAAACCGGAAAAAGTAGCAAACCATCTTCCAAAAATCACAAACTTGTTGGTTGCCTCACCCGTGCCACGTGACAGCCTAAGAAAAAGTTTGAGACCAATACGACACAGAAACGTATATGAACTACACAAATTTATCTTTTAAAATTATATTGCAATTTAACGGTGAATTTCTCTATCGTGTATTTGGACAATGAAAGATGAAAAACCCAAAATTTAACGTTCAGATAATGCAAAAACAATTTTCCTATCGAGAACCAGTTGTTTCAGATATTTAAATTTAACATTATATTTTTGCATTAACAAAATATGAATTGTTATTTACATTTATATTCGTTATTATAAGAAAAGAAAAGAATTTATGTTACCAAATTTTCTACTATATAATAAGGTAAAAGGAAATACAACTGTTATTTTAAAGTAATTTTATGCCTAATATTTAATTTACTATGCAATTAACAAGTACTAAAACATATTTATGTAGTGAAAACCTAATACAAAACCCAAAATACGAAAAATCCAAAACAGTGGCGGGAAATAACCTTTAGTGCCGGGCGGTGGCACCACCCGGGACTAAAGGTCCTTTAGTCCCGGGGCGTAAGGGAGCTTTAGTCCCGGGCGGGCTTACGCCCCGGGACTCAAGGACCTTTAGTCCCGGGTGGTGCCACCGCCCGGGACTAAAGGTGTCCCGGGTATATAGGGCACAGTGCTCTCCTCCTTCGGATCCGATCGACATCAGTTGCGCGCCGCCGCCATCTCCCTCGCCGTCATCCTCGCCGTCTCCAACGCTGCGCGCCTCGTCCGCTCCCTCACCATCGTCCCCGCCGTCGTCCGCGGCCTCGCCGTCGTCTTCTCTGCCGCGCCGCTCTCTTCCTTGCCGTCTGGCCTGCGCGCGCGGCCAGCGCCGCCGTACGACTGGCCGGCGGCCCTGTGCGCCGCCTCGCCGTCCTCTTCCTCGCCTTGTCCTCGCGGCCGCCTCGCCGTCGTCTCGCCCGGCCGACGCCCGCTGTCCTCCTCGCCCGGACGGCGCCCGCTGTCCTCCTCGCCCGGCCGGCCGGCTACCGCGCGCGTCGTCTCGCCGTCGTACGACTGGCCGCCGTCGCCCGTGTGGAGTGTGTGTGCACTGCGTGTATGTTAATAGAAAAACAAAATTGATATATTTATATAGAAAATGAATGAGTATAGAAAATGATTATAAATACATATATATGTATAGAAAAAGAAAAAAAATGATATATATAGAAAATGAATGATTATAGAAAATGAATGATTATAGAAAATGATTATAAATACATATATATTTATAGAAAAAGAAAAAATGATATATATAGGAAATGAATGATTATATAAAATGAATGATTATGTGATATATATATATATATGTTTTTTACTCTAACAAAATATATGTTTATACATGTAGATAAAAAGAGATTGGTCGCGTTGACCTCGCCGCCGTCCACCGTCATCCTCGCCGTCGTCTGTCCCCGTCCTCACCGCGACATCATCCTTGCCGTCGTCCATCGTCGTCCTCACCGCGATGTCATCCTCGTCGCCATCCGTCGTCGTCCTCTCGTCAACGGTGTGTCCTTTGTGATAGATGGAGGCTACATTTTGGTTCACTTAGATATATTTACAAATATATGTTTATGGAAAAATCACTTGGATATATATATTTTGGTTCACTTAGATATGATATGTAAACATTTATTTATATGTTTATGGAATAATCATTCGCCCCGATAATCACTTAAATATGACTTTTCGTGTATGCCGGTAGTTTTATTTTTACGAATATGGTCTTTATGAATATACGTTATTTTTAATGTTGTTAAAACCTAGACCCTAAACCCCAAACCCAAAACCTTAAACCCAAACCTGAAACCCTAAACCGTAAACCCTAAACCCTAAACCCGAAACCCGAAACCCCAAACCCCAAACCCTAAACCTTAAACCCTAAACCCTAAACCCTAAACCCGAAACCCCAAACCCAAAACCCTAAACCCTAAACCCTAAACCCCTAACGTGAAACCCTAAACCGTAAACCCTAAACCCTAAACCCTAAACCTGAAACCCGAAACCCTAAACCCTAAACCCTAAATCCAAAACCCCAAACCCTAAACCCTAAATTGTATACCCTAAACCCTAAACCCTAAACCACAAACCCTAAACCTCAAACCCAAAGTGTTTATTATCGATCGTGTTACCTTTACAAAGTGTTAAATAAAAAATGAATATGGTCTTTATGAATATGTTATTCGCAGAAATGGCCGACCCAGTTGACAACATGGAGGAAGAAATGTACGACTTAATCAACAGCGGTGCTAATCAACAATTAGAAGGTGATGACAACAATAATCAAGAAGTAGATGATGGGAGTCAATATTTTGCTGATTATGAAGAAATCATGCAAGAAAATACTGGCGAGGTATACCTACAATCTATATGTGCACATTTAATTCTAAACAATTTATAAATGTATTTATAATCTACATTCCTACATACGTAGCCCTCCGGATCGACAACGACTGCCGGGAAGAGTAGGACCGTACGAGGTCCGAAGAAGTCGTTGGATGGCCGGTACATTATCACAGAATTCGACGAGGAAACAGGCCAAGTACTTGGAGAACATGCACATAAATTTGTTGGCCACTGTGGGTACCTTGTAAGGGATAAGATCTCGATCAATGCTCGTGAGTGGAAGGAAAAGAAAAGTGCTCCTCATATAAGTTTCGTCTCTGATCGTGACAAGGAACTGGTTTGGCAAGATGTCCTTGCACATTTCACACTTGAAATAGATGATAGAAATTTGAAGGAAAGAGTTAGGAATTGGACTATGAAGAAAATGGCAATACTATTCCAGGGTTGGAAGAAAAAATTGTACAACACATTTATCAAGAAGGACCTAACTCCCGACTTCAACACTAAGGCCTACGTCAAGTTGAGGCCATTTTGGGATGAGTTTGTAGAATTTAAGAAATCAGAAGAGGGTGAGGCACGGGTCCGAAGGAACCGACAAAATGCCCGACAAAAACAATACCACCATCACTTGGGATCAGGTGGCTACAAGAGTGCCATTCCTAAGTGGGAAAGAATAGAACAGGAGATTCTAGCTAAGGGCATCGAACTAGAATCAATCAATTGGCCTGAGCGCGCCAAGTATTGGTTTTTTGGTCATGGAGGAAGCCTGGACCTACAGATAGGAAGGGTAGTGTATGGCACAAAACTCCAAAGAGCAGCCGAAAGATTGGCTTATGCTCGAGACATGACTGACAGTGGCGTGTGGGAGCCGAACAGAGAAAAGGATGAGCTGACATACGCCCTGGAGAATCGTAAGCACGGTGGGAGAACAAGAGGCTATGGGGAGTTGTCGTGGGAGCATGCCTTCCCAAAAGACAAAGAGACCTATAGAAGCCGTGCAAGAAAGAAGGAGGAGGAGGCAAAGCGGATGCGAAGGATGGAGGAAATGGTTATGCAGTCACAGGCCGCGGCTCGTGAAGCGGTAGAGCGAGAAAAAGCACTTGAGGACAAAATGAGTGAGGAAATCAAAAGGCAAGTGCAGTTAGCAGTAAGTTCCATGCAAAGGCAATCTGCATCAAAGCCAGGAGTCAACATCAGCCCCCCTGGTCAGTTGAAAAGCAGTTGCGCTTCCACGGAGGTGCCAACGATTCAAGGTGACGTAGGGTTGCGCTTCCCCGTGGATGACATCACTGATCCTATCATGACATGTGAGCTGCACATTCCACAGGGGAATGACACAATAATGGTGGCTATTGGTGTTGTATCTCCTATTGACCCTACGAAGACACCAAGATGCCATGGGGCATTAGTACCACCTGGTTATGCTAGTGTCTTGGTGGATAGAGTAGTGAAAGGGCATAGCAATGTGACTCTTGACATTGAAGGAGGTGATGGTGAGAAGACTTTAGGAGAAGCGGAGAAGGCATTCATATGTTGGCGTAAGCGCTATATCATTATTCCTAGGGCACCTCAACAAACTAACCCTAGGTGCGGATGAAACATTTTTTTTCACTAGTTATGTATTGGCTTAAATATAATTGTTTACTCATACCATGTTGTTTTCACAGCAGGACCTCTCCCGACCTAAGTCATAGTGCTGCAGGCGATGCAATGAAACACACAGCTGCATCCCCACCGGCTCCATCCCCTCCACGACCGGCTCCATCCCCTCCACGACCGGCTCCATCCCCGCCATGACCAACTCCATCCCCTCCACGACGGGCTCCATCTCCGCCACCGGCTCCATCCCCTCCACCACGGGCTCCATCCCCGCCGCCACTGGCCCCATCTCCTCCACCACGGGCTCCATCCCCGCCACCGACTACACCAAAGAAGAGGCCAGCCACACAAATGAAGGCATCGGCCCCACCGCCACTGAAGAAGAAAGCCTCTTCAGAAAGAAGACAAGCTATTCCTAAGATGACGAAACTTCCATATGAGATGACTGATGAGGAAACTAATGCTGCAGCGAAAGCACATTTGGACCAATTCTGGGTAGACAACGCGGCTAAAATAAAAGCGAAGAAAAACCCGGAGAAGCCGTACCTTTTTGTATGTCCTGATATGCTCAGGAAAAAGGTGGATGCTCATCAGAAAAAGGTGCGTGATTCTCGTAAGAAATCGCCACTATCAGACTATGATCGCACTATCACCAAGTCACTTGAGGAGGAGAAGCAGAAACAGAAGAGAGCAAACAAGGGTGTCCCATAGCTCGGGGAACAATCAAAACAATCAGTGCCCCCGCTATATATTGCGAATGAATATGGTTCTAACATGAAAGCGCTAGAACAACTTGACGTGGATCCTGAGCATCTTGATGCATTTTTCGCAGAAACTGGTCTAACCTTGTCCCAAATGCTCGGTGAATCAGCCATCGAAAGTGCTCCGCAAATTGATCACTGGAAGAAGAATTATGTATATGGCCAGAGTCTATACAACCCTGCGGCCCTCAGAGAACTTGGCACTCAAATGTACTTGGTAAACCAGTGGTACATGGCAGCGTGTAGCAAAAAAGCAGATGATTGGATTTGCGTTAGAATTAGAGACCATCATTACTTTCATGGCGATGATATTATACTTGTCCAATTCACCGAGTTACACCAGCTATGCTGCCTGGATGCTCTAGACAAATCTCTAGTCAGCTGCTTTTGTTTGTAAGTGATCCTTCGTTTTAATAATCTCACTCTAGCATATGTATATGTAAATGTAATTATACTAACACTAGCTAGCGTGTCTATACATATGCAGGAACATGATGAGAGACCTCGTACGTACAAATGACAAGGAGGTTGGTTTCATTGATCCATATATCGTATTCTCGCTCCCAAACAAAGATTCCGGCTATGATATATGGAGAAATGAAACAGAGAGGAATCTCCGGAGGTTCTTGATCAACCAAAAGAACAAAAGATATATATTCGTCCCCTACAACTTTAGGTGGGTGTTGTTATCATGTGCATATTTAATTTTACTTACTCAATTCTTATGATATATGTTGACTATATAAGCAAATTAATGCAGCTTACACTGTTTATTGATTGTCATCGATCTCTCCGAAACTCAATTGATAATCTATGACTCATTGAGAAAACTACTGGGAGATTACCAAGATATCATAGACATTATCCAGGGGTAACTTTCGATCTCTAAATATTAATTTCTACACTTTAAATATACAATAGTTAATTATGATCCATTTATTGTGCAACGTTTGGGCCTGGTTCGTTCCGAAACACCGTCCGGATTTGAATGTGACACTTCCTCCTATCCAATTGCAAGTAAGTTGTATTAGCTCCCCGCGTCTTTACCACTAAAGCATGCTTCATCACACGCGCGGGATGACGAGATAGTAATCTTTTTACATCGTGCTGTGGGTTCTACGGCAACCACCAGGGAACAATTTGTGTGGGTACTACGTTTGCGAGTTTGTCTCGGTGTATGCGAAAAGAACTCCTGTAGAGAGACAGAAGGTATGTAACATGTATACATAATAATAATCCCATGTATTTCTTTATTGCTATTAAATAAATCTTATGTATATTAATGCATTTTTCCTTTTTTTTGCAAATTGAAGGACCTATGGTTGAAGAACCAGGTGTTGGAAATGGTGCGACTCAAAGGAATTTAAGAGACAATCGCAGGATTTCTTAATGACCATATCCTCAAAGCCGGCATCGAGTTCTACTATAACCCGGAAGAACTAGTGAAACCAAATCAAGACGAACATTTGTATGATATTTGAGTGACGGTCAATATTTGTGTTCTAAATACCAAGGATGCATGGACAATGCTGTAAATTTTATGTGCATAAATATATTATACATATAATATGTATAGCTAGCTAGTAGCTCGATCAATATATATATATATATATATATAGTTTCATATTTTATGTGTGTATTTGTAAATTTATGTGTATATATACGCGCATACATATATTAGCAGCGAAGAATATGTATTTGAAACCCTAATGTATAATATATTAGCAGCAAAGAAAACATATTAGAAAACCTAATGTAATTGTAAAACCGAAAACAATAACCAATTGAAAAGAAAAAAAGAAAAAGAAAAAAGAAAAAAGAGGATAGCCCCCGAGGGTCTTTAGTCCCGGTTGGTAAAGAGACCAGCCATCGGGGCCCGGCTCGGGACCTCTTTAGTCCCGGTTGGTATTACCAACCGGGGTTAAAGGTCCTCTTTAGCCCCGGGGCGGGGAACCGGGGCTAAAGGTCGGGCCTTTAGTCCCGATTCCTTAGCCCCGGCTCCATGCCCGGGGCTAAAGGCCATTTTGGACCGGGGCTAAAGGCCCATCGTGCAGTAGTGGGCACAGCTCTAGAAATGATGCTAGCTGTTGCAATATATGTATTGTCAAATTGTTTTCCCAAAAAAGTTTGAATGTAACATACGATATATCATAACAAGAATTGTGGTCATGTGAAATTATTATCAAATTATTTTTTTATTTTCTCTACCCGTACACCTATTTGGTGCTTTGACTCAGCTTAAAATAATCATATATGTTGGTCTTCTAGTCTATTTTCAGATTTTTCTTTTAGCACAGTGCACCCTAGTAATTTCTTTTAGTGATGCAATATGGTGGTCAACCTGGGCCTAGGCAGCTATTCCTCCCTCCCCCAACAAACACCCCCCCCCCCCCAAACCAAAAGAAACTTCAGCCTAGCTATATATCTGCCAACATTGTAATAAATAATCAGTCACAACTATTTAGACCAAAATTTAGCATTTTTCGTACTGTTAGAACTTGGAGGAATTGCACTGAACTGCAGTCATTGTGCTTCCTTGTCTCTTTTCAGGATCAATACCTTCATTAGCATCAAGGTCGGGTGAAGAAAAGCATTTCTCCCAACCATATGCACTTCTCAGATTTCACCAATTAGAATAGCTCATACATTATATTCTAATAGTCTGCCTTACATCTAAATTTTTTTGATGGATTGAAAAATCACCCTTAGGATTTATAATACCAAAAAACATACAAATCTTAATTTCAAAACAGCTGTACCATTTAAAAGTGGTTTTATAGGCGGTTTTACTGAAGTAGCAATAGTGCCACATGTCAGGTGTATCTCTTATATAAAAGTTCATATGTTTCATATGAATTTGGATGAAAGAAAATTTTATGTGGAAAAATTGTAAAGCTCGGCGCAGTCATACATTGTACTTAATAATTTTTATTGAGATAATTTAGTGACTAAATATTCTATAATTACCAAGTTCTGAAATCCAGATTTTAAATTTTTTTTCAATAACCTCTCATGCTGACATGCTCTATGCCAGAGATTTAGCCATTAATAGTATACAACTTTGTAGTGGATAAATATTTATTTGAGATTATTAGAGGCCAAATATTTGATAACATATGGGGAGCCATGTTTCAGGTGATCTCTCTTATATTAAATTTCAGCATTTTTTCATATAAAGTTAAATCAAAACAATCTTTACATGAAAATTGTAGAGCTCAACACGATCATTAAACTGTACATATGATAACTTTTTTATTTGATATAGTTTATATGTCCAGATATTCTTTCAATTATTAGATTTTGAAATCCAAAATTTTAAAATTTTCAATTACCTTAGTTGCTGACTTGCTTTATCCCGAAGTTTTAGCCATTAATGCTATCTACAATATGCATATTTGAAATTATTTTGATGGAATACTATTTTTAGTATTTTATGATTTTAAATTCAAAATTTTAATTAATTTTGCGAATGACCTCAGATGTAGACATTGTCTATGCCAAACTTGTACTCCTACCTCTTAACACGTTGTACAGCTTTGTATTTGATATCTTCTTTATTTCAGAGCATTTGAAAGCCCAAATAATTTTTTTGTCGTTATATTTTGAAATTCAACTTTTAAAATAACAGTTGACGACGGAACAATGACCTACACGAAAAGTTGTGCTCCGGAAGATCAAAAGATTTTTAGTTGATATTTTGCAATGGGCAACTTTTTGCCTGGCATGTTCAAAACTGTGGTCTCCGGCCGGACGTCTCACATGTACAACTTTTGCACACATTTCTTTTTTTGGAAGAGGAAACACACATTTCAATTTTAACTTTGTTTCTTTGCTGGTCTTCATGTCATTTCTTCTCTTGTATCCTAGGACCTATTAGGCATATCATATCATGTCTCTAACACACCTTAACATATATCATAGCGGTGGCTTTCATCAATTAATCACCAAAACCGAGAACATGATCATGCATATATAGGATATGTGTGATCCTTACAATAGGCCGGATTGTAGGTGATGGCTGTGGATATGCTTCAACTCTAAGCTGGTTGATGATGTTTCAGTTGTAACTTATTAGAAGCAATTCTATTAGTATGTTACAAAAGGCACCACAGAATTCAGATCTTGCTCAACGGCGGCCTTCACAATTTGGAATTGCAAGAGTAAGTGCTAGCTTGTTTCAATGCATGCAATATCATCAGTGAAAAATGGTG